>JBAMJV010002073.1:0-81820 GCA_037951105.1 Echinarachnius parma
GTGATGAGTGTAGTAGTAATTATAGTAGTGGGGGAGTGGTTATGTTAATGGAATCGGTTAGGTGTTAGTGCAAGTAGTTGTTATGGTAGTGCTAATGGTAGAAGTGAGATAGGACAATGGCGGTAGAGATTACTCACGAGACGTTCTTGGTGGTGATGGTGGTGGTGGTGGTTGTGGTGGTGGTGGCTTTGTACATTTGGCGTTCATTCAAAATAAATATTTAAGCCATAATATTCAACCATTCATGATAAATCATATCAGTAATATACAACGTTTATCATGTTTACTTTAATGGAACTCCTACTAGATGCTGTCTGTCCATCACTCAATTCCGACCTAATTGTGCATCATCTGGTTTAGTGGTGGTGGGGAGAGTGGCACATGTATTAGGAGTGGCATAGCGTGGTCCGACTGATTGAAAAGGCAAACCACATCTTATGTAAAAAAAAAAAAAAAAAAAAGAAACATAAGAGAAACATTTAAAACACAATTTCCATATTTTTCCACAAATGTTTCCCTTAAGGTCTACCTGTAAAGTGTCAGATATTGCCCAAAATGAAATCTGAAACTTCAATCCTATACGAGAATCATTGTAAGATATATCTAAATAATGTGTGAAAGTTTCATTGGAAAAGAAGACTGCTTTCCTGGTTAAAAAAGCGAGAATTTGCGTGAGCTTTACAACTAATTATAGTATGACGCTTATGACGTTTATAACCGTCTGTAGACGCTCTTGAGCTGAATGATTAGCAATGCTAGATATCTTCATACTAAAGGGGCATTTGAAAGATCTAACCCTTAAAAAAAAAATGTTCTCTTACCATAAGCTAAACAACACGGTAGAAGAGAATTGTGGACGCTCACAGTAATTTTCGTGGAGTTAGACACTTTACAGGTGCACCTTTACATATTTACTGTGATTTTATTTAAGGGGCACATATGCCCCCTGCCATTCCCCCCGTATCTACGCCACTGTATAGTATCCATGGTGATGAAAATATCGTGATTTACTCGAGTTGGCCAAGGCTGTAAACTATTTATGCTGCCAGCTACGGTGAAAATGTAGAACGTTCTGGTACCCTCGTCACCTATTGGTATCTGTAGTTGAATAACATCTTTCTCACGCTGATATGACTATGCTTCAATCAATATTTACACGGTAGTTAATGGTCTATTTACACATCATGATATCTACATTTTGAAATAAAACCGGTGATTGATTGATATTTTTGTTTGATAACAAATATGTAATTGGTTGAGAGGAGATGACGGTTTTAGGTAAATATACTTGAGAGAGGTGCTTGAAGTTTGAACCATGACGGATATCCAAGGAAGCAAGCAAGGTAGACTGTTGACAATGCTTCGCGTTAATTGGCGGGAACGAATGGCTAGGGCGACTTTCACACTGTAGCGGCGATCGCTCCAAGAAACTTGTAGCCTTCTTCTTCTATCTTCTTCTCCACATCCTCGTTCTCCCCCTTCTTCTTACTCTTTCCATTCTTCTTTCATTCTTCATATTCTTCTTCTTCTTCTTGTCCAATATCTAAATACATTTATGACAAGTTCGTTTCTCTGTACACGTGACTGTTCTGTCACCAGTCGATTATGACATTCAAACGCGAGGCTTTGTCAGAAGAAATTGGGGCAAGGGTGGAGTATTAATTGTCGCAGCCATCAAGGGACAGTGTCTGACTACCCCCTACCATCCCTGAAGACAAAACATGAAATTTAATCAGCACTATTAATTACACTAGCCTGTGACAAATGCCGATGCCTCTGGCATCCCATTTTCATTTCGTCCCTGTTTAACATTCATTACGCCCCCACTTAATACTATTCAACAGTTTTAATCTCTGACAATATCACATTCATGCTGTTTCCGCGTATGGGGAATCGTGTCAATTCCCTGTTCTTCTGCATTGTGGGGAGATACAAAAATACACCTCGGAATTTATAAAATGTTGAACTATTCTGTTCGAGGTAAAGTTTTTACAAGCTTTTAAGCAAATTGAGTGAATGGAACCACAATTTAGAAACCTAACAGCAACATTTTGGATATCCGATACAAGGATTATAATTTGTCAAAGTTTTGATAACAATCGTGTATGCTGCCCCCTTATGTGGCTTGCTGCCTTATTAGAGGTGTCATATACGAACAATGTCATTAGAACGACCCTCCAAAAGGAGGTTGTTCTACATTATGGCATTTGGGCAAATTGCCATCAAGACAGGGCAGTAAACTAAACTTTACGAAATCATAAATTTATTTTGTATGGACAATCAACATTTGCTCAGACTTTTAATGTCAGGTTCCCAAAGTTCCTCTCCTTTTATTCAATCCACAATCTTCGCCTTTAACCCACACAATGAAGAAGCTGCCAACTATGACTGATATGAATCTACACATCAATCTTCGTGCCCATGTTTATGTGGAAAAAAGTGAAACTAATATGAAGTACATTTATTGGAAATGTATTAATAAGAGACAGCACGCAAAGTTATGCATAATTTCCAGGGGATAGAAGGATGGAGTAAGCCAATGGCAGTTTGTCTACACACTGCCTCTCAACCACATATATTATATCATCAATAAGTTTCATAATGTCATCTTTTTCCTCTTAAAGGTACTCGATGAAACGCTATCATGAAGTAAGTCATGTCCAAATATGATTTATTACGATAATACCAAGAGTAAATTGTGAAATGCGGTATCGGTTCAAGTGAGATGGATTCGAACACTTAAAAAGGAATGAATCATGTAGCAACGGTTTCAAAAGCTACCGTTCGTTTGTTATTATTTTCTTTTAACTCCTTGAAAGTTTGATTTATTGAGTCCCATAACTTACCCTTCTTGAATTGAACATCTATGGTTCATAGATGCGGTATTATCACTCGATAATTTTCTTCAGCATTTGATTCTTCCAATATTTTCTAATCGTTTTAATTTGTCTTCAATGCACCTAAAGCATAAAACATATATAAGAACAGACATTGTTTGACTAACATATCATGCCCCTTGTAATTTGATTACTAACAAAATGTATGAACATGTATTTTATTATGTTTCCATGCAAATCTAGTTTGCTTATCAAGTAAAATCGTGAAGGATATGATATTTGGGTTATATACCTCAATGTCCCACCCGCCAGGAAAATGTGCCCGTTATCCCATGACGATAGCTCATATCCACTCGATTGATAAGATGCGCCAATGCTAGTTCTGTGACAGACCAAAGTTTACAATAAAACTTTGATTATTAAAATGATGACAGCCTCAATATCATACAAAATGATAACGCTAAGAAGGTTAACGACTTTGGTATCGTATCCATAAGTGTTTGCATTATCCCATAATGCATATCTAGTAAACCGTAAAACCTAAAAAATTGTAATTTAGCCCGAAAGAAGATACCGCACTGGAAATAACAATCGTAATCTGTGTGCCTAATTAGGTCATCTCAATAATAATCATATATTAGTAATATTTGCTATTAAACTCTGCTGCATATAAACTTGAACTTTATTGCATCTAACTTTCAGCGTATCAATGTCGTAAATACATGTGCGTGCGTCAGATATTTGTTTAAGATGAATATTTGGATTAAATAAATATGATAATCTTTCGCGCGAAGTAGATAATAGACTCGAATAATCTAAATGACCTGTGTACAGCATTTAGAAGGCCCACTTCATGAGTGTGCATTGTCAAGAGTTTGATATGATAAGTCTGCCAATAAATACGATTGTTATGATGATGATGATGATCCACAGCATTTGTATGGCGCCATTTATCTGTTTAAACATTCAAAGTCGCCGCTCCTCCAAAAACTCAATTTACTGCACATATTGCTTGAAAAGAATGTTTTTTTTAGGCCTGCTTTGTCAGGAATAACTCTGTATAAAGTTGAGCAATATCTTCAAACAATAAACCTTATCGCATCGTTAAAAATGTGTTTGCCAAGATCAATTTAATATGTAATAACTTGGTTCACTTTGCACGTAGGCAGATTGCACAATACATATTTATTGTGGACATTTTGGAAATGACAAACCGCCAAATGTCGCCATCATTGGTAGCATTGAAACATTTATTTTGAAAAATATTTTTAATTCATGTGGGCGGAAACAAGGCTAATCATGAGGACTGGTTGTACTTGATTCGAGATGTATTTTTTTCTGCGTGAACCTTGCTAGAAATATGAATTCATATCACTTACTACTACATGTACTTACCACCACGAAAATTGTGTCATCTGTAAAATACTTGATTTAGACAATCATCGGACTCTCAACATGTCCTACATGTGCGCCCATTCTAAAATCGTATGTCTTTATAAACGAAATGTGGTGATTTTGCGAATATTCCTTTGATTTTGTTAATCATTACTTACAAAATAAAATTTAATTCCCTGGCAACAACATTGCATTTGCGTTGTGCACCATTGACCTGACATTGCATTAATGAATTTCAAAGTTATATTTACATAATTATACATTTATATTTAGCGCACCAACATGTAGGCCCTATGTGTTCTGAAGTTAATGTAAATCAACGCTAACATAAGTGATATTTATTCACATACATGGATAATATGTGAATCTTACGGGGCATACGTATCATTTTTATAATAAAGTAAGCTTATGTGCAGTTGCGTAGCTACGGGGGGGGGGGGGGGGGGGGCACGTGCCGTCAAATAATTTGTCAAAAGCAAGGATAAACATCAGGGGAAAACAAGTATTAGGAAAAAAAGTACATAAGGTATGCCCCCAATAATTTGTGTTCCCCCATGATCAGTCTGTCCATGCTACGCCACATGGTAAATGGACCTCGAGTTTCAAATTGTAAGTCTTATACGAGGATCATTACTGTTTGTCTCACTCTCTCTTTCAAGATAATCGAGAGAACAATATTTTACATTACAAGTATTTAAATGAATGACCTCATGTTCTTCAAGACATTTATTCTAACAAAGTAGTTATTTTTATCTATTCCTATATTTTAAAGGCATTTCTATATCATACAAAAAACAAAAAAACATAAAGCATATGAAGTGATAGGGGGCTGTTGCCCGTGAGCTTTAACAAACGGCAATGTCTGGGTAAAGGGCACCACAAATTCGGGCAGAACATGTCATTTAAGGGCGAAAGGCACCTCAAATGTGTGCTAAACATGTCATTTTGGGCAATTTTCAATTATTCAAATTCCACGTTTGGTGCCTACATGCCTACATTCACAGATCATCATAACTAATACTCACACCCAAGTTTGCTGCACATCATTATCTAGGGGATGGACGGCGGAAGCCATAGCCAATTGTCTACACTGAATCTCAACCATAATATTATTGAATGAGTTTCCCTATGTCCTCCATTTCCCCTTAAAAGGTACTCGATAAAACGATATTATACAGTTAAAGTGAAACCAGTATCTAACTACAAGAAAATTACTTGGAGCTTCCACATTTTTCTTCTACCGTGTTGTTTGGCTTATGGTAAGAGAAGAATACAATAGGATTAGATTTGTAAAAATGCCCCTTTAGTATGACGATATCTATCATTGATAATCATTCAGCTCAAGAGCGTTAATGAACGGTCATAAACCTCATACACGTTATAGAGTAATTCGTTGTAAAAGCTGACGCAAATTTTCGCTTTTTTTAACCAGGAAAGCAGTGTTCTTTTCAATGAAACTTTCACACATCATTCGCAAATATCTTACAATGATTTTGGTATAGGATCGAAGTCTCAAATGTAATTTTGGGCAATATCTGACACTTTACAGGTGCACCTTTAATCCTGGACATAATAGTATTGATCACAAGAGGAAAGAGTGTAATGTTGTATCGGTTCAAGTGATATTTATTTGAACATTGCAAAAGGAAGGAATTTTTTACCAACTGTTTCAAAAGCTACCGTTCGTTTATATTTCATTGTAACTCCTTGAAAGTTTGATTTATTACCTCTCATAACTAATACCCTACTTGAATTAAACATCTATGATGCATATATGCAGTATTATAATTTGAAGATTACGTTGAGTATTGATTTATTCCTAGATTTCTGAATCGTTTCTTTTTGTTCTTCAGTGCACATTGCATGAAACATAAAACATAAAATATATACAACTATGGGCATTGTGTGACTAAATTCATCCCATTTGTAAATAATTTTCAACCAAAATGTATGATTATAAGGTATTTTGTTTAAATTTCAATGTAAATCTCGATTTCTTATCACGTACGATCGGGAAGGATATGATATTTGGGCTATAGACCTCAACCCCTCCCCCTCGCAAGAAAAATATGCCCGTGCACCCATGGCGGTAGTCTGATAGCCCCTAGCCCCTCGTTTGATAAGCTGCGCCAATGCTGGTTCTATTCAATGACTGACCAAAGTTTATAATAAAACTCTGATTATTAAAATATGATAACCTCAAAGTCATAAAACATTACCATACCAAGAAGTTTAACGACATTTGTATAAATGGTATCATTCTCATTACTGTTTGCATCATCCCATAAACAGATAAAGCATTTCTAGTAAAATATAAAATTTACAATTTTAATTTAGCCCGAAAGAAGAACCGCAGTATGCACTCCAAATACAAATCTTAAAGGGATCTAGTAACTTTGTTGACATGTGCAAAAATGATGAAGGGTTGATGCAATGTATATCGTTGTTATCTAATATGTCCACAGGGTATTGTGTGAAAATTTCAAGTCAAATGGACATTGCATGGCCAAGTAATGAGCGAAAATGCAAAGTGATATTCACTTACTCACTGCACTCACTTTGTACACGGTAAGACAAACTCCGGGGGAGTTTTTCTTATCTGAATACTTCAATCGTACATATCTTTGTAACAAAAGGGAAATTTGAAAAACCGAAACCGGTCCCATGATTTTATTGTTAATACGAATACATAATACAACAAGGTATGAGGGAACCGCCGGAATTTTATTTTGAGGATTTGGACAATGTTACTAAGTCCCTTTAAAGCTAGGATTGCACTCTTTCACACTAAATAGATGATCTTAATTTGTTTCAAATTTGAATTTAACCTGTCTGTACCTAAGGTGCATTTGTCAAAATTCTGACCCGTTTACAACACATTACGTTAGTAAATTCATGCAATGTATGCCTATGTGAACGTTTTATGACGTCACGGATCATGCATCGTAAAATGGAACATATTATGTTGCACGGGCAGGTCTTTGAGATCTTTCAATTAATGCCATGTGCTTTGAATTCGCGAAATCCTGTGTTGTTATGTAAAACAATACTTCTTATGGCCCGGTCAGATATCAACGGATATCGGAAACGTATGCCCAACGAATAGACAATTTGCGAAATTAAATTATCCGGTGATGAAAGTCGTCTCCATTGCTTCATGTACAAAACATAGAACAACATATACTTCGCACAAAAAGTTCCGCAATCGGGGTTTGCGCATTAATAACTTTTCTATTAGGTTATTACCATTAATACATTTGGTATCATTGGAAAGCGTAAATTCTCCCCTTTACATTGATATAACATTTGCTATGAGTATTTCATCATGAAATTTGCATTGCATCCAAATGTAGGGCAAAGTCAAAAGTGAAATGTTGCAAAATGCACTGATTCTGTCAACAAAGGGCCTTCCTTTTGTTTGAAGATTAAAATGTGGCTTGAATGCCTATTACGTTATTACCATTCATGAATTTGGTATCATTGGAAAGCGTCAATTCTCCTCTTTACATTGATTTAACATTTGCTATGGATATTTTATCATGGAATGTGCATTACATCCGAATGTAGGGCAAAGTAAAAAAAAATGAAATGTTGCAAAATGCACTGATTTTGTCAACAGTTGCCTTTCTTTTGTTTGAAGATTAAAACGTGGCTTGAATGCATGACCACCTCACCCCCATTCAAGCCAAGGAAGGCACTCTGTTTACAAAATCAGTGCATTTTGCAACATTTCACTTTTGACTTTGCCCTACATTTGGATGCAATGCACATTCCATGATAAAATATTCATAGCAAAACATTGCATCAACCCTTGTCCGGTGATATATACCTCGCACAAAAAGTTCCGCAATCGAGGTTTGCACATTAATATCTTTTTTATTACGCTATTACCATTCATGGAATGTGCATTGCATCCAAATGTAGGGCAAAGTCAAAAGTGAAATGTTGCAAAATGCACTGATTTTGTCAACAGAGTGCCTTCCTTGGCTTGAATGGGGGTGAGGTGGTCATGCATTCAAGCCACGTTTTAATCTTCAAACAAAAGGAAGGCAACTGTTGACAAAATCAATGCATTTTGCAACATTTCATTTGTTTTTACTTTGCCATACATTCGGATGTAATGCACATTCCATGATAAAATATCCATAGCAAATGTTAAATCAATGTAAAGAGGAGGATTGACACTTTCCAATGATACCAAATTCATGAATGGTAATAACGTAATAGGCATTCAAGCCACATTTTAATCTTCAAACAAAAGGAAGGCCCTTTGTTGACAGAATCAGTGCATTTTGCAACATTTCACTTTTGACTTTGCCCTACATTTGGATGCAATGCAAATTTCATGATGAAATACTCATAGCAAATGTTATATCAATGTAAAGGGGAGAATTTACGCTTTCCAATGATACCAAATTTATTAATGGTAATAACCTAATAGAAAAGTTATTAATGCGCAAATCCCGATTGCGGAACTTTTTGTGCGAAGTATATATTGTTGTTATCTAATATGTCCACAGGGTATTGTGTGAACATTTCGAGTCAAATGGACATTGCATGGCCAAGTAATGAGCGAAAATGCAAAGTGATATTCACTAACTCACTGCACTCACTTTGTACACGGTAAGACAAACTTCGGGGGAGTATTTCTTATCTGAATACTTCAATCGTACATATCTTTGTAACAAAAGGGAAATTTGAAAAACCGAAACCGGTCCCATGATTGTATTGTTAATACGAATACAACAAGGATTTGGACAATGCTCCTCGTGGAAGTAAAGTCTGGTAATAAACACCGCTGCATATAAACATGAACTTTATCCACTGTTATTAGATCCAAATTTCATCTGTAACGACTATCAATGCAATTATTACAATAATGCACACGCAGGCAGTTATTTGTTTTGCAAATGAATATTTGAGTAACTATAATCATAGGGCGTGAGTAGATAACAGACTCGAATAATCGAAATGACCTGTGTACAGCATTTAGAAGGCCCACTTCACGAGTGTGCATTGTCAAGAGTTTTATATGATAGGTCTGCCAATAAACACGATTGCTATAGCACGAATAACACTGTATAAAGGTTATCAATGTCTTTAATCACTTAGAATCATAAATGTGCTCCCATTCTAAAATCGAATGTCTTTATATACGAGTGTTGATTTGGCGAATAATCCTTTTTTGTTCATTATTACTTACACAATTAAATTAGATTAACATAAACTGTATGGTATATGCAATGGCATTTTCCTTAAAGGTATACTAGAGATAATACTTTATCAAGTCAATCGTGTACACCATAACTAATTTATTACGAATTCTGACAGTTTCGTTGAGTGTTTCGACTCGAGTGAGATTAATTTGACAATTGACAATAGTTTCATCGTCTTTTAAAGCAGTCGATCGAAACGTACTTTATGTAATGTATTTCCTTTTAAAGGGACATTCCCTCTTTTGCAAGCCAAATTTCAAAAGTTGCGAGGTTATTATCTTATATGAAAGAAAATGTCATTTAATAGCATGCCTGAACAAATTAGGGCTTGAAATATCATCTTCGTGAAGTTATAGACCTAAAACTAATAAAACGACAACCAACAGTTAATTGTGCATTTACGTGTATTCACCCAGTGAGGAAGTTCGTACAGGGATTCCGCGAAGTACCACAACGTTATGCGTGACCCCTACGTGAACCGCGCTAGCTACGTGACCCGCACACACATAATAATAGCATGACCGAATATTAAACAAAATAACCAAACCTCGCTTAAACTGACTACATGTAATTACATATTCTTCATTTTTGAGAATATTTCCGTGACATACCTTTACAAATGTCGGCTTCACAATACATTTATAAGAATAAGTACAATATTGTTGTAATATTATGCTAAATCAGTTAAACTCTTTTATTGACCGATATATAGTTTGATGGAGGGACGCATTCGTTTTTTATCCGTAGAATCCAAATTACAGGGCTGTTCGATCTGATTTTTTGTGTGTGTTACATTCATCCCCATCCGTCAACTGGAAACTGTTCAGACGTTTTGTAAAAGAGGGACAGTCCTTTTAACCCACAGTAAGTATAACGAGGCAAAGTTTGTATTTTATGATATGTGAAAGAGATTGCCAGTAGCAGCCAGTCCACCGACATTTACAGGAAATCAGGTTTGAAGTGAGATTTCCTGATTAAAATTCAAAAACTCTTCATAACTGTACGTCAACATGTTATCAGTGATGTACTCCCATAAGATCTGAACTAGAAACGCCATTTATTATTGTGGGGTGATAGATAACATAAGTTGTCAAGTTCTGATTAAATCTCTGCTTAAATGTACTTCTCTAAAGGAATTCAAATGTTTTACATTTGTCGCATATAGTATGACAAATACACATTCGAGTACTCGAGCCCTTTAAATCACAGTTAGCACTCAAAAATTGCGCTTTTCAAATTGCGCTTCGTTAGTATGTTAATATTTACATTTCAAAATATTGACCTGTTCTCCAGAACGCCTGTCGAAAGTCCGCCATTGACTTTTTCAAAAGATGCTAAATATGGCATACATTCATATGTTATCTGTTAACCTCAACGGTTATGTTTACATGTCTATGGTGATTTCACGACCTCGGAGGGAATAGTAGATATATTTCAGAGAAATTTAAAAACATATTTATTTTTGTTGAAGATGGGAGAGGTTGTACAGTGCATTGAAATGCGCTATATATGAGTGTCAATTATTATTATTACTATTATTTATGTAATGTCTCTCAATATGCTTTAAAGAGATAATTAAGTTTTGGTATAGAGGGCGCTACACAAAACAAATTTGTTGTGAGATAATAAAAAACTGAGTGTCAAATTCGAAAGAGCGTACAATTTTAATGACAGAATAAACTCTATTTGATAAAAATCGGTTCAGAAATGGCTGAAATATCCATAAACATAACCATTTGTAATAATTGTGGGGCCCCACAATTATTCAATAATTTTAAACCAGCCGTTAACAAAATTTAAAAATGTTATCTATTTTCAAAAATTTACGAAAGAGGTTTTTAATTAGTTGTTGATTGTCTCTCTATCTAATCACTATTTCAACAAAACATCACATGCACAATAATTGTTTTAAAGGGATAGTTCAGTATTGGTCAAACTTAACTTTAGTAACCAAAACCTGCACCATTACGGTACAAAGTAATTGTTATAACTTCGCCATGCTTGAAAAGTATACACAATTACAAACGACTAAGTCAAACCGCTGTTATCATTCAAAAAGAGCCGTTACAACTCAAGAGGGCGCTATTAAAAAAATATTTGGTTTTAGCCTTTTTTCATACAAAATTGTGCATTTTAATGTTTGAGAGTCGTATACAGCCTAGCTTTCGATCCTAGCAGAATCTTCGTCAGGGCAAATGACAGTTACTACAAAAAAAAACACAGAATATATACCAACATAAACACATGTATGGATGGGGGGCTGATAGGAGGAAAGGAGGCGGAGACACAAAACAATGAAACCAACTGTGAGTGGGTGAGTGTTAGGACTGCTTGACCAATCAGGTCAAACAGGCATAGGAGGGTCCTTAATTGGCTGCAGTCAAAGAAAATGTGATGAGAGTGTAAGGCTTAGAGAAGAATAGAGGTATGGAGGATCAAAGAAAGAAATCAAGGTGAGGAAAGAGACAAGTGAACAAAAGACAGTTGATGAGGTGTTGGTGTGCACTGGGGCACTGAGAGGGGGAGAACAATAGAGTGGATTATGAGTGTGGGGGATGGGAGTGAGAGGATTAGGACAAAGAAAGTGAAGTGGTGTGTGTTGCAGGATCAGATGAATAGGATAGGCGAGTTCAAAGGAGAAAGTGAAAAGGATGAGGACCCAGTAGGTGATGATCAGTGGGGAAGCAACAGGGACAAATGAATGGGACAGGAAGAACAAAAGAGATGGTGAACAAAAGGAAGCCTGAATTGGTAGGTAATCAGAGGAAAGGTGGAGAGACAAATGAGAGAGGGTGGAACAATATGATCAAAATGGAGGTGGAACTATGCGTGATGAGAATGTGGATGTATAATGAATAAGCCCATGTCTATGGACAGTGTACCTATAGGGAGAAATTAAATGCAAAAATTATAACATATTAATAAACTAACATGATTATGTGTATAAGTGGTGACAGTTGTTAATGTTTGTTAAAATAATGATTCAATAGAGATCTTTTTCAAAGTAGTCTTCGAGCATTTTAACAAATTTTTCTAAAAAGTCTAAATATCGCCCGGTGATTGCCGGTGAAGAACATTTTGAATAAAAATATATTTATGGATATTTCAGCCGTTTCTGAACCGATTTTGATCAAATAAAGTTTATTCTGTCATTAACATTGTATGTTCTTTCGAATTTGACAGTCAGTGTTTTCATTATCTCACCAACAAATATCGGGGGGCACTTCGGGAAATACCAATACTCAACAGTACCTTTAATATGGTTGAAAGCGATGAGTGTTTAGAAAGCGCCCTCTTGAGTTTTAACGGCTCTTTTTTTTAATGATAACAGGCTTTTTACTTAGTCATTTGTAATTTTGCATTCCATTCGATCATGGTGGAAATATAACTATTGGTTTGTAATGTAATTGTGCAGGTTTTGGTTACTAAAATTCAGTTTGACCAAAACTGTTCTCTCGTTACCAGAACTCAACTATCCCTTTAATTGTCCATGCATAGACTTAATGAAAATAAACATTGAGTATTGGTGCTAAAGATTTTGATTTGGTGACATGTAATATATTCATTTACTTTATCAATATTTCATTAATTTATCATGCATGTTTTATATGGAGGGGGGAGGGGGGGGGGGGTGGTGTGTACCCATAATCTGGTATAATAAACATAAATGCACACTCCTTGTCAAGACTCAATTATTTGGCATTAGGTTGATACATGTATATCAGTTATCATAATCAAGCTCCCACAAAGTAGATATAAGTTAACAGTCTGCTTGCACGTGAGCAGATAACTAACACGCTTAATTCGATTTTATAAACTTTGTGTGAAGAGGGCCTATTTGATGTCTGTTCGAATTTCATTGAAACTAGTTGTCATAAACAAGCTATCACTCAATGTGACACAGACCAATCAATCTTCATGAAATTAATCTAATAAATTTATTTAATAAGTAATACGCGTTATCGCTTTGATGTGTATTACAATGTGCATCAACATTTCTTACCAAGTTTCATTATTTTGTGGGTTTTGTTGGTGTTCTATATACGCCCAGCAGAATTTTTATGATAATATACACAACTGTGTTGACTGAGATGACGCATTTCATTTATCCTTAACAAGTTTGGGAAATTGCCCCTACCAAATGTCGCCCTATTTTACAAATAACGGTTACCTTGAAAGTAATGTAGTAATGTATGTTCACTTATTTCATATCACAAACATGTTCAATTAGTATTGAAATAAAAACCATACGAATGCTTGGTTATGAAATGAGACACAAGGAATAATAACTCCAGAATGATCATATTGTTTGATACAGTTAGAATTCCAACACTGTGCAAAGGGTTGTGTAATTAATTAACAACGCAATAATGACTGAAACCAACAGGGCCATTAATTTTGATCGGGCCAAACGTTTGTGAGTACGCCCAGTGGCGTAGCGTGGTCAGACTTTTTTTGTTTTTGGGGGGGGGCACCTTATTTATTTCTTTGCCTTTTCTAAAAAATACCTTTATGTTTTCTATTTTTTTCTTCCAATCATGGGGGGAGGGGGGTTACGTGCCCCCGTCGCTACGCCACTGAGTACGCCAATTATATACACGCGTCCAATTGAAGGCAATACAAGCAGAGAAGATGCCTACGTCCTAGAAAATGGAGAAGTCTTTGTTTGCAGACCAAAACATCTTTAGTATGGTGATGTGTTTTCAAAGTATATAATTTGTCTAGATACCATTTTTTCTGAACTTGAATTGGTGGAATGGTGTACTAAAACTATTACTTAGGGAAATATTATTTTGAGCGGTGGTTCACTTGTAGTGTGTGTGCACACAATGACGTCCCGCGGTCAGGCTGATTAAGGGGGGGGGGGGGGCACACTTTATATATTTTCACCAAAAACTTTCCCCTTAAGCTTTTTATTGTATTTTCTTCAAATTATTGGGGCATAGATCCCTTCTGCGCACACACCAGTAGATACGCCACTGTTTGAACAGCTGTACATAGGTAGTTAGCTAACACACTTTATATTGATGTATATGATTTTATATGATTATATTATCAACATTATCTCTGTTAAATGAGCAGGTGGTATGTGGGTTTGAAAGTTCACTGAAATTTTGTCTCATAATCATAATTATTATCCCACAAGTTAATATCTTAGGGGGTCAATTCAATCCAGTTTAATGAATAATAAACCAAATCACCTAATTACGTTTACATAGATAATTTGTATTCGTTTGACACAAAGGGATAACGTTATGATAACGGTTGAATATTTTTCAGGAAGAGTAATTTGCTTGGAAATAATATTTACACGCATGCTCTTAAATGTGTGCGCGTGTGTGTGGTTTAAAGCGGTGTGAGTGTGTGTGGGTACGTGTTAAGAATTTAAGACATTACAGATAATCTTCCCTGAGTTTAAGTTATAGTTTTACTTCAGTAAAATATCTATTTGGAGAGAAGCGCTCTGGAAATGTTTACGTTCCATTGGTGTGGACAAGTCCTTAGTCGACCTTATAGAGAGCATGTACAAGCAAAGCAAATGCTCTGTTATGGTGAACGGTAAGATAACCGAATGGTTTGATGTCATGACTGGTGTTCGACAAGGCTGCCTCCTCTCTCCAAGCCTCTTTAACCTGTTCCTGGAATTTGTGATGAAGGACATCCAAAAACTAGACAGTGGAATACAGATGGGTGACATGCGTACTAACAACATCCGATACGCAGATGACACCACCCTCATGGAACTTGTATTTGAAAACCTCCAAATCTCTACAAGGGAACTGGAAAAGGCATGTAGAAGTTGGGGAATGAAAATCAATGTCACGAAATGCAGAATCATGACAGAGGACCAACAAGCTATTACACTGAACAACACAAACATCGAGAAAGTGGATACATTTGTCTTTCTCGGCAGCATGGTACCTTCTACAGAAGATGATGTGAAGAGACGAACAAGACTGGCAGCCTGGTCATTTGGAAGGCTGAAAAGTGCCATCTGGTCCAACCAAGATATCTCAAGGACACTCAAAGTCAGGATCTACAGAGCCCTGATCCTCCCTATTGCCACATATGGAGCAGAATCCTGGACCCTCCGTAAATCAGATAGATCTAAGCTTGAGGTATTTGAGATGAGGTGCCTCCGGAACATCCTTGGAGTTCACCTAATGGACAGAATAAGGAACGAAGAGATCAGGCAGAGGCTGAACATCCCAAGCACCATATGTGAAGAAGTAACAAAACGTCGCCTGAAATGGTTTGGCCATGTGGTACGCATGCCGCATCACCGCCTACCATACCAAGCATACCAAAATGATTTTGACGCACGCAGACCACGGGGACGCCCTCCTACGAGATGGAAGGACCAAGTTCGGTGCGATGTGGGTCTATCCCTACAAGAGGCAGAACATCTAGCCCAGGATAGAGCAGAATGGAGCAGGATCTCTCGTAGGGGAGCAAGGGGACACACCGTCCTATGCACCTAAGTCAAGTAAGTCAAGTCAAAATATCTTTATTAAATAATATATCCCCACACGGTACACATGGTAAAGAAGACACTTGTAACAGTATAGTCATCAACTTTGCTATTATATTTTATTCTAAACCTTCTTGCCAATGAGTGATGAAACAAAAATAAAGTTGAAAAATTACTCAAAAAATGCATACATTGTACATACGAATGCCACTCTTCCGTCAGGTTGTTTATACCAGGCCCGTAGCCAGGGGGGGGGGGGGGGGGGCCTTAGCGCGTACGCACCCCACCCTACCCCCTCCCCCCAACAAAAATACAAAATCAGAAAGGTCCACTTTTTACCGGCGACGGACAGCCCCCCCCCCCCCCCCCCCCCCGACTCGACAAATCCTGGCTACGTATACCTGTACACGTTTGAACTTATAAAATGTTAGAGAACGCATGCCATATAATGTGACATTAGAATGCTACCAACACTATTGAACCTATACCAGAATGCGATTGTAAACAATCACGCGAAGAATTCTCTTTACGGTGAATAAAAAACATAAAACAGTTACATTGTTTAATCCTTTGGGATGTTTGCACAAACAATTTTCGATTTTCGTGTCAATTCTGCAATCCTTTAAATTATTTGTTTTGTTTTGGTTGCAGGAATTACAATATAAGGCCTATATCATACATCTAAAATGTAAATCATTATACTTTATACCGAATGCTACTTAAGAATATACACACACATACAAAATTAAGTAAACATATTAACAATTAATTGAAACGATCAAAATACATACATTAAATATGTACAATACAAAAGTGATAACACATTACGGATTACATTATCTTTCAATGTCAGCAATTACTATACTGTATGCAGAATTAAATTAAATTTGATATATTTAAATACCACGCAATTCTTTGAAACAAACGGTTTCTTATAAACTTACAACCATAACTGTTTTGGGGACAATTTAATCCCGTCTTTCCTGCATTCATATTTGTATATGTTCATGTCCGTTTTTATAAAAGTTGAAGGCCTATAAAACAATCGGTATAATTATAGTCAATGTTATATTCAATTGTCGATACAATCTTGTCTTAATGCAGACAATTGACGTTACTATAGTAAAATATTTGTGAACCATTTAGCTAAGTTTGATTTCTGGCCTCTCTGTTTACACGGGAATGGGCATAGCTGATGACGAAGTGCGATAAGAAAACCAATGAAATTAAACAAAGTCTTGTTGCATCATACATGTCGTCTCTTAAAACAAGGATGTTCAAAATGTCTGGTAAAGACAGCAGCACAGGTCTTGGAACGCCAAATATGTCCAACCACTGTATCAAAGTTTAAATGGTCTGTGAGTTGGTGACAGTGGTTACAATCTAATTTCCCCTCCTTTGATTATTCAATAAAATTACAAAGCTCTGTTAAATCTTATTCGACCTGTTCATGATGCTCTAAAATGTGTTTGTTAAATTTGTGTTCCTCTCTTGCTATTTATTTAGAACGAAGATAAGTCTAGTAAAAATAAGCACAATTCTCGACAGATGTACATATATATTTGTAAGCTTCATTTATACGTGGCAATCGGTTTACTGCCGTTTGACTCACTTATATGAAAATGTTAGTTTAGTGCTTTATAATGTGTATAAATATACGACACGTTAACCCTAATAAGGCCGGGGGGGCATAATGCCCCCCCCCCCTCCGCGATGTTGTTTATTGCTCCAAAACGCGGAAATATGACGCGCCTCTGCTTAGTGACTTTTTTTTTTGGGGGGGAGGGGGGGGGGGGTCTTGCGCATATTTTAAAACCAACATTTTGAAATCGGACCTACCGTTACGAAGTCACGTGACCTTTTGTCTATGCATGCAGCCCGAAAATCGCTCAATTTCGTGATTTGTGTACAAAACATATGGAAATAAGTTTTCGTAAAAGGAGGTATATCATTGGTTATTTGGTCTTGTTTACATTTTATATGTTTGTTTTGGGGTTCAAAATAGTTGAATTATAGTTGGAAATAAAATAAACAACAAAAACAATAAAATACATAAGTAACAAAAATAAAAAATACATAAGAAATTATAAAAACAATAGAAAACATAAGGAAGAACCTGGCTCTTCCTAATTTTTTTGTGGTATTATTATTCCAAATGCTCTAAAGAATATATGTAGCGAAAACCAGAGTTTAATTATGAAGAATATATGATTTATGGGTAAAAATATGTATTTTATGACCTTATTTGCATAAATTACCATAAATATGCAAATTAATAAATTTTCCAAAAAATTAAAATTACCGTTGTATTCTATGCACTTCACTTATCATGCGTGCAAATTTTCACGGCGATCGGCCGCTCCGAGGCCGAGATCTTAAGGGGGGCCATAATGCCCCCCCCCCCCCCCCCCGGCCGTAGGAAGACCTCGAATAGCCCGGCCTTTTTAGGGTTAATAAACATAACCGTATTTAAATACATCCTTTGTTTGCAAGCATTTCCAATATTCACTCTCCATTGGCTCTTCTTGAGCCACAAAATGCGATTGTTCACGTTTTTATCATTATTTTATGATTAACCAATAAGGTAAATACCATAACCAGTCAATGCAATCAACTTTTAAGATGCCAGGAAGAGTGCAATCCCAATGCTAAGTATGTACAATGCGTAGCATGGTGCAAATATTATGGCCTATATTGGCACACTTGAAGATAACATGTTTAGAGAATAACATGGCAAGTGATGATATGGCCAAGTATGCAAATAATAGCCGTTATTCGTGAAACCCAATTTGCCTAGTTCCATGCTAAGTCTCGAGTATTCGGTTACTAATTATTCTCTTTTTTATGCTTCAAAATTGTTTTTAGATATATATTCTTTGGATTGATCTTGAAAATATATCGGGCTGGTCATAGATATGCAGCAGTATCCTATGTGCACAACTTCAAGATTTTAGAGCGAGGTATCAAGTTCAGCATATTCTGTTGGCGAGTGATCTTGCTGCATCGTGCCATTGAACGCCGCCTCATTTTGTCCGATGACCTTGTTCTTCTGTTTGAATGAGTAGGAAATGGATAATGGAGAAATAGAAAAAATTGAATGCGAATTTTTTTGTACACATTTTGTTGCTATTCATATGCCCTGGAGGAAAACCCTTAAGTTGATTATCATACCATATTCAAAGTCATAGCCGAGACTCTGTCCGTAGTTCTTGAATACTTTTCTTGGTTGTCGATGGTCCAATTTTTTGGGCCTTAAATGAAAGGCATATTTTAAAATAACATAAATACAACAGTGCTACACCAATTCACTGGTGACAAGGATACCCATACACAGCTATAATAACATTTTAACTACCATTTTAACTCTCAAGTAGAGAGGAACAATATGCAGCAAATTATAATTTTGTCCCAAAGGCACTCGGGAATGACTGGTTTGGGAACTTATAACAAAGGGGAATTACCCGTACAAAACTTTTATAGTGATCATCTGTTTAATAATTATTAGTTTACTAATTTGCCGTAATAAAGCATAAATTTATTTGGTCTATAAGTTCAGGTAATGCTCAATTTGAATAAACCCTCATTGTAAACTGGATTTGTTAGAAGATAAAGATCTTTCAGTAAAATAATCACTCTCGTACATTCATGTTAAATTTAGTATTTGAACAAATACACTGTTTACACATTCGTAGAAATCCCCCCTCCCTCCAAAAATATACAATAATAAAAATAAGACAGGTTGGGACAATTTGTTTACATATTCTGGTGAAAGAACAAATCGGTTATAACCCTTTTTTTTTGCAATTCGATGCTAACGTATATTGTTATTGTAATTATTACCCGTATGAATAACAACACTGAGCTCTTGGGTGATATGGTTGCCCCTCCAGACCTTTTATAATGAACAGAAAAGTACAATGCGAACAGAAATCAATAATTGTTTGTATTCATCACGGTAGATAAATGGATATGGCTTGTATATTATACTTTACCTACTTTTGTCTTGCGATTGGTCCCACCGAAAACATCATTTATCTCCTCATATCCCACTTCCATAACCTGTCATAGGATTAAGGTAAAAGAACCAAATAAAGAAAAAATAACATTTATAAGATGCACATGTAACAATAAATATGGCATGAAGGAAATATAAGTCTTCTTTCTTCCTTTCAAAATGTCAACTTTCTGCAGTGGCCAACAAAATGTTTGCCTTAAGTAGTCGCTTTACTCAGGTTTGACGGTATTTCAAGTAAAATGTAAGACTAAATGAGCCTGAGCTTTCGAGCCTGGCAGGATTTGTATCGAATTAAATGCACTTAGAATCCTACTGTGTTACTCTTCATATAACATATTTTAATCGTTTTCATCTCATCCTCACCGTATCCGGTCGGTCTTGTTGCTGTTGATGGTCGATTATTTCAAACTGAGGACGCATCTGTTGAGAATTCTGGAGGGTCTGCATGAGTATGTTCTGCATTGGTTCCTGGAGATGTAACACAGATCTACTCGATGCAAGGCTAATGGGTGCATTTACCAAGAACACGTTCTGTCCTGGTACAGCCAGTGAAACAGTGCTCGCCTGCCTATTCAACATGTTAGGCAGTTCATAGGGAGTTGGATTTGCAGGAATAACTGGCAGAGTTCGCCGACCATGAACACCTGACGGGCTAACAGGCGCATTTCGAGGTTTATCACGTTTGGATCTGCGACCTTTGAAATATTTGAATATGTGAAATCAATCCAGAGTGTTTTATTCAATAATTGCAGCCCAGAAGGATACTAAATTATAATACTAGTGTATTGGCAAGTTGCACTGTCCTTTTTTTCAATGCACACACAAAGAGAGGAAAATACACATTTGTATGTGTCATGCAAAGTGATAGGTTTTACGTCTATTCTTGTATAACTGACACTTTCACAGTGGGCAAAGGTGGGTGGGAAGTGAGTTCCATAGGGAGGGAGCAGAGAATGCGAATACTCGATTAGCCAGGGAATGGTGAGAACCTGGTACATCTACATGATCAGCCTTGTGGCGTGGACTATTTATTTATATTTTATTTATATTTTATTTATTTGTTTAATTATACAAAATAAAAAATAAACTTTTTTTTTTTTTTTTTTTTTTGGGTGGGGGGGGGGGGGGGGGGGGCACGCGAAGAATTGAAAGCACTTTTTATGTTTTTCTCATTTTTTCTCAAATATATTCTCTTCAGTGTTTAATGTTCTTTTAAAACCATTTTTGGATACGTGCCGCCCCCTCCCCCATCGTAACTACGCCACTGACATGAATGACGTCATGACAATTATAGATCGTCATCACAATATTTATATATAACATTTTAAACACTATTATTTATTCTCCTCTCATGGGATGGATTGCCCTGTCACATTTGAAGAAGCATATTGTGCACAATTTATATTGGTAAATTATTACATGCTAATTATCATATTGTATTGTCAAACTTACGTTTCAGCTTGGTGATCAGACGAATTGAAACAAACAGCAAAAACAAACAAAGAGTGCATATCCCAATGGCGACTGTGACGACTTCCAGTGCAAATGGCACTCCATCTTGTGCATCTGCTGTCGAGTTTGAACTGACATCTGTGCAATCTAGATTATATTCAATTTGAGATTAGATTTGTGCATGAAAGAGTATGGGATACCAACAAATCATTCTTTGAAATTAAGGAATGAACGGTTGTCCACATTCAGATACCGTCAGCAACTTTTAAAAGTAGCATTTGTCAGCTATACAAACAAATTACCTTCTAAATCAATACGAAAGACAGGTACCATGCACCATATACCACAAAAAAAAACGACCATCCAATAGTGACATTGATTTAAGGTAAAACGAAAACATATCTATACTCTCTAAGTTTCATATTAATACTCTCTAAGTTTGAAGGTAGTAGAAACCTATGGCAAATGTTAGTGAAATACCATTTCCACATTATTTATCATCGTTCATATGCTTTCATTTAGATTACAAATTATCACTCGATGGGGGAGTCAAAGGCATTATTTGTAATGCTCATGGAAATACCAATTTTGACCTTAAGCCACCAATAACGTTTTCAATTATCATGAATTTAATAAAACATCGTACCATCTTAAACCACTGGCGTAGACTTTGGGCAAATTCTCTTGTTCAGGGGTATGCTTGAATGGATAAAATAAACTGCTTACATATCTACGCCGTTGTCATACAGATTGTCTGTAATTACCATTCTTAAGCAACAATGATAAGTCGAATGACTTTCTGCTTTCGCCGATGTGATTTCGTGCGACACAAGAAATATTACCAATATTTCTTATTGAGCCTTCAGAAATAACGAGCGACGAATTTACGGTGATTGTATATCCTCTGTCGATAGTATCGATCTTCGTTGATTCGTGAGAGACGTTGCCCGACGAGTCAATCCATGTGACGTTTGCTTTTGGGTAGGATTCACTCAAGCAGAACAAAGTAAATGTTTGGTGATTTTCTTCCCTTCCTTCTTCGACGCCAAAATCTTGAATTTTGGGGGTATCTTTGAAGAAAAACACAAAAACAATAATTAAACTTGAAACCAAATGGTTCAATTCATTACATAATTAAAAATGCGAACGTTTTTTTTTTGTTTACAGTTGAAATTGAAAGATATTAGTTGTCCATTATTTGATGACTGATTATGAACAAAATATATCATAATTACATGTGCAAAATCGAACAAATAATATTTTCATCAACCCTTCGTTAGTGATTGATTATGTCAGTATATTTTCTTAAAGGTTCGGTTGGGTAGAAAGTGCTTTGCTTTAAGCAAATTAAGCTTGCCAAAAATAAGAATATATTCGGTGGCCCAAAAGAGTAAAAATCCCCGAAACAATCTGTCAACTTTTGTCTTCTGAACGAGGAAGGGGAAGTAAATTTTGATATAAACAACATTTCAGTGCCCTGAATCTAATGTTCAAGCTAGTTTCAAGCTCTAATGTACTTTAAGGTTAGTAAGTAGTAATCATATCTGTACAATGCCAAAATATTTTGTTTTCTTACAATGAACAATTAATTCAATCTCATCATGGACTGGGCCGGCAAACGTAATCGAGGTGCAAATGTATGAGCCTGAATGTTCCACTTGTAACTTGCTGATATGTAGGATTCTATCGCCGGTCTTGGTCAATATAGACTTGTCAAAGACTGCATTCGGGTCCTTGTATGTTGACCACTGGAGTGGACGCTTTGTCATATTGGCTGGCAGCGAGCAAGTCAGCGTGAGGTTTTCTATCCCTTCTGCCAGGTAATCTGCCTGGATATTTGATGTAATTGTAGGTGGTCCTGGGAAAGAGCATCGAGAATGTTGATGCAAATTAATTGAAGTTGAACATTACTGTTGTTACGATGGTATATTTCGAATTTAGCTTCAGATACAATAATGATAGCTAAATAGGCTATACATGTACGTATTAAAAGAAAACGTAATTGCTAGTGGATCGGTGGTTTATAAGTAGTCCTTAATATACTCGTAAGCATTGAATACACCTTCAACATCAGTGCGAGTGATTAATGGAAATGTCGTTCAACAAATCATTGTCTACCAGGTTCATGGTAACGAATGGTACGCTATCATATTTACATATTTTAAAGTTTAACTTTAACAATAAATGTAATTGTTTTCATAACCAGTCATTAATTATACTTTATAACTCATTACCACAAGCATTCAGCAATACGAGTACGAATCTTACCCATGCATTACATATTATGAATAGGGGGCGGGGGGGGGGGGGTTCCCTTACTTCGTATTTTATTCCCGAATATGGGACGAGTTTTGCCCCAAAATGACCCAGTTTTGCTCTAAAATGTCATAAGTTTGCCAAAATATGACTTTATTAGCCCGAATATGATTTTATTTTGCCCGAATATGACACCGATTTGCCAGAATATGACAATTTTTTGCCCGCATGTGTCATGGTTTTGCCCGAATTCAACAGGTTCACTGCACGCAGCCATGCTGTATTTACAAAGTGATTGGACACTCGCCTTCCGTTCATGACTTCTTCATCTTAGGACAATTGTACACAAAAAAATACCTCAAGGTAATTTTTTTTAAAATTTAGATATGATACTTATGATAAATGTACAGTCGCACACGCAAGATATAAAAATAACCTGCCGTGAGGGAATTTTTGAATGACTGACTTAATAACGTACATAATGAGCAAATCAAAATTTTAAATAGTTTATTTCAAGTCGCATGCGTGTCAGAGCTGTTGCAATGGCTGCGTGCACGTAGATTTCCGAACTGTTTCCTGTTAGGGGACTGATAATTCATACGGTCTGACTACTTCATGACCTTTGCACAGCGCTGTGTGAAGAATCCCGCAAAGTCGAGCAATCCCTTTTTTTCGCGGGACTGTAGGTTCTACACTGTTTAAGGTGCTTTTTGCCCCAATATGGCCGTTTTTAAACTCCCCCTCCCGCCTCCTACACCTATGTTCAAGCAGAATCATACCGATTACAGATATTCTTCCAGTTAAAGACCAGTCCCCTACATCGTAATCTCTTGTTCACTCACCTCGTGCTTCTATGTAGATGGTCTTATTCAAATATCCTTTGCTGCTGATGTTGTCACTCATTTCCAAAGAACATGTCAAACTAGATGACAACGGTCTAGAAATGTTAACATCAATAAGAATGCTGCCGCGAAAGGCTTCCTGAATAGTCTGGTGGAAAAAGTTGTAATTCCACCAATCCACTGATGTTTTCCATGTCAGAAGGAATGGCGACTGGACAAGGCTATCAGCGAAACATACAAATCTTTGCTTAGTACCGATGATGACGTCGGTACGTTCACCGTCAACATACAACTTCTCTGAACCATGGCGTATAAAGATATCATTGGGTGGGGCTGCAACAAACAAACATAAGACCAGAATAAACTTACAAAACTTATTTGACGATAAAATGTTTCATATCATGATATGCAATCCATATGCAACCAAGTGTTAACTTATATGTTCTAAATACATTTGGTTCTGGACATATAAACCAATCGTGTATATACAAACAAACTAAAACATTTTTTTTTTCCAAGGAAAAAAAGGAAGCTCGCGAGGCCGTGTAGATGTGTACAGAATAAAACATAAAAGCAACATTCAGACAAAAGGACGCGAAAAGAGCCTTGCGGAATACCCTCTCATTTTTGGGATTATATAGCTTAACTTTTATCAATACTTAAAAATGAATTATTTAGTTTTTGAAGGAAAATCACTATATCCAAGATTTCATTGCAAAACATTGAATGTGTACATGCAAAAAGAATATCTGCCTAAAAACGTCCAATGTTTATAGCATGTTGCTGCTCACCTGTAACTAGTAGTTCAACCAAGATCCTCTTGTAGTCCTCGCCTCCCGAAACAAAACAGGTGTAGTTTCCAGCATCATCTGTGTTCACGTCAGACACAATCAAAACACTTGGTCGGTCATTTCGGTTAACAATAATGACATATCGCCCATTCGTTTCATTTGAACAACCAATTCCACATCGTATGAGAGTTTCTTCTCTAAAAGTCCAAGTTATTGCTGATGATGATACCTCGCCACTGGAATGGTTGCAGGGCAGATAAGCATCCTCTCCTTCTATTATTTGAATTCCGCAAACTGGGTGCCCTAGAATATTCAGATAAAGTAATAAGAAACACGCCCTAGTTATGTTTCAATGTATAATACCCCTTTTCTATTACAAAACAAATATCATGAAAAGTATTTCATCGACATTAATAATTCTAATTCAGAATTGAAATGTGAATTTCCAAAAATCTATGTCAAAATATTTAACTATGTATTATCCGCAATTTCTGTACACTTCATGCAGAAAAGGGTATACGCCAAATTCGGTACGAACATGCCATTCTGTATTTCCTTCATGCTTCCATAGTTATTTTAAATATTCCTCTACGATTTTGTCGCTTGGCTGTCAATGCTTGATTTCTACATTTAGATAAGATGATTATCATGATTACATCAGTATAACTTCGTAAGACTAAGGCCAGTGTGCTTTGTTTTGGGTTAAACAATGACATAACCTAGTTGCAACCAAAGGCTGTAACCCGATATGTCACCGGGATTGATTTGATCAAATAAAGACAAGATTTATTTTACACAAAATTATATTAGAAATGAAATTAAAGACTGGTTCCAAACTTGTGAATATACTCTATCATGATCCCTTTAAATTAGAATGATGATATCAATATATGTCAATATACCTTACCAAACTGATGCAGGTTAAATGTAAGAAGAAATACTGCGATGTTGAAGATCATGATTTTGCCGTTTCGTCATTAATTTCAGTAATATTTCTGATACTTGCTATTTTATTTCCGTAAATTAAATTCCTCCTCAATTGACATGTATGTCACGACCGCCTTAGTTTACATGTACAAAGACCATGTGCCTATAGCTGAAAGGAAACTTTCGCTACTGCACGCAGCGAATCTCAACGATAAAATGATACATGGATGATACTGTTAAACTTTCACCCGTTTCCACTGCATGGGCTGATAACTCTACTGGGTAGGAAATACTCCATTTTCTCCAGGCACTTATATTGCGCATGTACTATAGACGTCATAATGAAGGAAATTGAGCATTCCTATTGGTTGATTACCGATGCATAATCCGGTATAGTGACCGTTACTACCTGGTAACGTGCACTAGTATACAAATATTGATTAGATGAAAGATGGAATATTTCACCGAATGAAAATATTTGTACCATTGCAAGAATGGAAAAAACATTCATTATTTGTTTTATATGACACCTAGGTGTAAAAACTAAAATAGATGCTTTTCTTTTGATATTTTGGAGTATTTACACTTCACCACCCCTGGCCCAGCTCTGGCAAGCTCTGCGCGCTAGTTTCTTAATGCAAACTTCAATTCCCCGCGCACAGCCGCCTTGGAGTGCGTCATGTTTGTTACTGCGCTTGTTCTTGAATGGAAAATCTGCGCAACGCGCGCTGGTACTTGCACAAAATAACTACATAAAAGTTTCATAGCACGTTTATGACGTCAAAATCATGCAATAAAGCTAAATAAAAGTTCTAATGCATGATTATGACGTCAAAATCGTGCGATAGATAATTTCCACGAATGTCATGTGACATATATTCAACCAATCACATTGCGAGAACATTCAAAGGTGTTATATCAAACTTCAATTAATGCACGCTCTGTGTGTACAAATTTCTCATAGAGAGCCAAACGAGCCGCGCAGAGGATGGCCTTGGATTGCGTAATTTGTGTTGAATGGGAAATCAGCGCAATGCGCGCAGTTATGTTTAAAACGCGCTGATGCTGGCACAAAGTACGCAAGGCTTACGATGAATGGAGGGAATACACTCACAATTTAAGCAAGGTCAATTTGGGTTCAACAATATGATAACAATATCACCTCAAAATAATCGTCTTATATTACAAAGAGTACATGCTTCTTGTCGTTAAATATTCCACAATACACACCTCTACGTTTTGAATTTCACTCGTGCAATATTTAATGCACATATTTCTTGCATACAAATGTATCGGTGTCTATTCTTGTAAATTTAACTCCAAACCCTGCACTATTTGTACAATACTGTACTGCGCATAAGAAATATTGTTTTTATAAAACACCTTAGGATTTCTCGAATTGTGAATTCAAAGCACAAGATATTTATTGAACGATCTCAGAAACCTGCACGTGAATTAGATTGTCCATTGCACGGTGCATGATTAGTGATGTCACTAACGTACACAAAGACATAAATTGCATGAATTTACTAATTGTAAACAAACCCGTAGTACTCAGCCGCCTTGATGGTCTTGGCTGAATGCGATTAGAAGTCTTTTTGCAACGTCACAAAACGTCATCAAAAGTATGACAGGCTGTGTATTTCGAAATTAATCTGGAATTAAATAATAAAATACATCACGTTGAGCGATGAAAATATTGACCACCTCTATTTCTAGCGTAATTAATTTGTCTTGCCCTTTCTACTCCATCAATAAGACCATTTTTTAAAGGTACATTTTGTGTTAAATCGATTTGCAGAAGAGTCGCCCTTCATACACGGACCATGTTGTGTCAACCAAGGGCAACAATTGTTATCAAACGCATCGCGCGCATAATTACAAGTGTACGCGTTTATGTCATCTTTGCCATAAGTTGTGTCCACACGGTGAAAGCCAATTCTTAAGAGTTGCAATTCTTAAGAATTGAAACTCTTGAGAATTGCAAAATGTGTGTCCAAACGATGCAAATTCTAGAGAGTAGTGTGCGCGCCTTTCTCATTTGAGGTCACGCGCACTCACTTGACTTGTTTTCACACCTGAAGTAGTATCTCGGTCATGAGGTCACCCTAAAATCGTGGTTGATTCAAGGGGGTCATACTGCGCGCTAATCTTTGGAAACTTCATGGACTGGCTAACACGGAATTCTGGGATACATTCTACGTCACTAATCTATTCATTTATTCTAATTCTATTCAAACGTCAGCGCGCGATATCTGTATAAGGCCAAACTGCGACCATTTTTGGAATCCTCGCTACTGCACTGAACATTCATTTTATTCATTTATTTATTTCTCGTAAAAGATACAATATATACATGGTAAAATTGACTGGAAATCACAAAGTAAGCCAATGGCTTGAGCGGGAAGTGATTCCCTATTATAAACATGATAAACAACACATAACACGCTTACAAAAACATAACGAGAAACTAACTACGTTAAATACAAATCTATAAGCTTAACACAACAACAATCAAACAAACACCCCCCCCCCCCCCCCCCCCCGATGGAGATAATTGAGCATGGTAATTAATAACATTTGACCTCTATCTTGACGTCACTTCTGGTGATTGAAGTTGAATTGTTTCAATTTTCACACGGAGATTTCGCGACGATGGACATCTAAAGAAGTGCAAAATTACTCTCAAAGATAATAATTCAGTAAGTAGCTTCGTATTAATTACATTATTTTTAGAATTTATATTCCCTGCATTTATTATCATGTTTAGATTTTCTTTAAAATAAATTCGTTTTGTAAAAAGATTCATCATTTTTTTTACACAAATATTCATTTGAACATCACCATCGGTGTTGTGCGGCGCCCTGCTTAATTGCCAAGGCACCTGATTAGGTTAGCACAATAAACGCAGCAAGCCTAGCCTAGACCTAGTCCTGCCCTATGCCTGCCCTAGCACTACCCAGCTAGCCACCTGACGTCGTGCCAACGTTGGGCCGATGTCATTTTCGTTGTAAGGGGACGTTGGGCCAACATGCGACATGCGACGTCACCGAGACGTTAAAATGTCCGCCAGCCCAACATCAGCTCGGTGTCTTTTTTTAATGCTGGCCCAACGTCATTTAGCGATTTCGGCCCAACATCAAATTATTGACAATGGCCCAATGTCAGTTCTAACGTTTGCCCAACATCGATTCATGACATTGGATCAAAATAACATTATGATGTCGGCTCGCGGTTAAAATGTCCACTAGCCCAACATTGACACGACATCATTCTGTGATGTTGAGCCAACGTCAATTTCCGATAATGGCCCAACACCGAATCCAGACATAGGACAGATATCAAATTCTGATGTGGGCTCGACGTTACAATGTCCGCCAGCCCAACATCGTCACTATGTCATTTTGCGATATTGGCATAACGTCAATTTCCGACAATGGCCCAACATCAACTCATGACATTGGACCAACATAACATTATGATGTCGGCTCTAGGTTAAAATGTCAGCTAGCCCAACATTGTCACGACATCATTCTGTGATGTTGGCCCAACGTCAATTTCCGCCAATGGCCCAATATCAAATCCTGAAGTTGGTCCAACATCAAATTCTGACGTTGGCCCGACATTAAAATGTCCGCCAGCCCGACATTAGCCCAAAGTTATTTTTTATTGTTGGCCCAACATCAAATCTTGACGTTTGCCCAACATCAAATCTTGACGTTCGCCCGACGTTTGAATTTCCACTAACCCAACATTGGCCCAACGTCATTTTCTGATGCTGGACCAAGATCACAATTTGACAATGGCCCAATGTCAAATGGCCAACGTAGGACCAACATCAAAAACGTAAAAAGAAATGTGAAGACATGCATAGATTCCACGTTTGCTCCATGTACTTTGTTTAACCTTTACACACATTCATAAATCATAATTCTATTCATATCCTATTCCTACACCTATTGTCTAATCCTAACCTATCATCCTATCGTCCTACAAACACAGGTCGCAATCGGTATAATATATATACACCTCCCTTAGCATGTATGTTTTGTAATGGTTAGTAATTTCAGAGCGTTGAATCTGGAATAATCCACCTTCAAATCATATTCATAACACTATTTACATGTGTTATTTATATTCTTATATATCTTTACAAATTATATACAGCAGCAAGGACATGACAAAAGTATATTTTTTAATATAAATGATTCCAAAAATCGAAAATTTTCATTTCACTTACGATCGCTTATAATCGATCATGAATTGCCCGATAGCAATACTTTTGTTTCTTTACTTTTGAATTACTAATGTTTGTAATCGATTAAACGAAATTCAATTCATTATAGATTATCAAAGCAAGTTAACAAAAATATAATAAGTACCCAGCTAGCTAACTGACATCGGACCGGTGTCGGCAGGTCGTCGGCAAGATCGTGGTCGGCAAACAGACGTCGCGCCAACATTTCGCCAACGTCGAATTTAAGTTTGAGGTTTTGGAAATGAAATAAGTCGGAAAATGGTTGTAGTTGAATGTCGTGCCGATGTCATTAAGCTGACGAAAAAATACGTCTCAAATTAAAACGTCGCGCTAAAATCGCACCAATGCCGAAACTGATACCAATTTAAGAGCTCGATAGAGTGTTGTAATATTAATGTTGGGCCGATGTCAATAAACCAACATGAATATGACGTTGGGCCAATGTGGTACCGAAGTCGGAATATATCATTTTAAGAGGTGTCGGACGGATGTTATTAATTGGACATCAATATGACATCACAAATATGACGTCAAGCCGATATCGCGCCGATGTCAGAATTGGCAGCAATGACACAAGTCGGCAAATAGTCATGAAATCGATGTTCAGCCGATGTCAATATTCTGACATGAATATGTCATCTCCAATATGACGTCGGGATAATTTCGCGCCGATGTTGGAACTGGTAGCAATTAAAGGGGTCGGTAAATGGTTGTAACATTGATGTCGGACCAATGTTTTTCATTGGACATCCATATGACATCTCAATTATGACGCCAAAGCGATATCCTGCCGATGTCATAAATGGCACCAATGTAACTAATCATTAAATAGTCATTAAATGGATGTTGTGCCGATGTCAATAATTCGACATGAATATGACATCTCAAATATAAAATCGGCCTTCTATCGCCCCGATGTTGGAACTGGTAGTAATTTAAGAGGTCGGTAAAACGTTGTGAAATTTATGTTGGGCCAATGTTATTAATTAAACATAAATATGACAACTCAAATACAACTTTGGGCCTATACCGCACAGATGTCGGAATTTATAGCAATTTTAAAGGTCGGTGAAAGGTTGTTAAATAGATGTCGGGCGGATGTCATTACTCCTACATAAATATGACATCTCTATTAAGAAGTCAGTCCGATATTGTGATGATGTTGGATCTGGTAGCAATATAAGAGGTCGGTACATGGTTGTGAAATTGATGTCGGACAATGTTTTTAATTGGACCTCAATATGATATCTCAATTATATCGTGAATATCATGAATATATGAGACCCCAGATTTGATGTCGGTCCGATATTGTGCCGATGTTAGAACTTGTTAGCAATTTAATAGTTCTGTAAATGGTGTTTAGTTTGATGTCAGCCCGATGTAATTTATTAGACATCTATACTATGACGGCAAACATATATTCCGTCCAAGACAGAACCTTCAGCAACGGAACAAGTCGGCAAATGGTAAAATTAATGTCCTGCCATTAATCCGTCATAAATATGACATCTAAAATATGGCGTCGGTTCGACAGTGTGCCGATGATAGAGCTCTAGCAAATTAAGAGGTCGTTATAACAAATGGTTGTTAATTTGATGTCGGGCCGATGTAATTAATTAGACATCTGAAATATGACGTCAAACCGTTATCCTGTCGATGTCAATGGAACAAGTCGGCCAATGGTCATTAAATTAATGTCGTGCCCATGTCATTAATCCGACATGAATAAGAGATCTCAAATATGACGTCGGGCTAATATCTCGCAGATGTTGGAACTGGTAGCAAATTAAGAGGTTGGTCAAAGATTGTAAAATTGATGTTGGGATTATGTTATTAAATATACATAAATATGACAGCTCAAATATGACGTTGGGTCAATGTTGTACCGATGTCGGAACTGGCGACCATTTTGCCGGCTTGTTTCATGCTGCCAGTTCTGACATCGGCATGATATCGCTATGGCGTCATCATTGAGATGTCATATTCATGTCTAATCACTGACGTCGCCACAACATCAATTTAATGAACATTTGCCGAGTTGTGTCATTGCTGCAAGTTCTTACATCGGCTTGACATCATATTAAAGAGGTCACATTGATGTCTAATTAATAACATTGGACCGACATTTTACTACCATTTACCGACCTCGTAAATTACCATCATTTCCGACATCGGCGCGATATTAGCACGACGTCACATTGCACATGTCATATTCATGTCGGATTATTGACATCAGCTCAACATCAACTTAATGACTATAAGCCGAGTTGATTCATTGTTGCCCATTCTGACATCGGCAGGATTTCGGTTCGACGTCAGAATTGATATTTCATATTTTTGTCTCCTTAATAACCCGACATCAATTTCACAACCATTTACCGACCTCTCTAATTGCTACCAGTTCCAACATCGGCGCGAAATTAGCCCGACGTCATTTATAAGATGTCATATTCATGTAGGACTATTGACATCGGCGCAACATCAAGTTTATGACAATTTGTCATATTTATGACGGATTAATGACAGGACATTAATTTTACCATTTGCCGACTTGTTCCGTTGCTGAAGGTTCTGTCTTCGACGGAATATATGTTTGCCGTCATAGTACAGATGTCTAATAAATTACATCGGGCTGACATCAAACTAAACACCATTTACAGAACTCTTAAATTGCTAACAAGTCCTAACATCGGCACAATATCGGACCGACATCATATTTGGGGTCTCATATTTATATCGGAGTAATGAGATTGGCCCGACATAAATTTTACAACCTGTTTCCTACCTTCTATATTGCTACCAGTTCCGATATTCGCGCGATATTAGCCCGACGGCATATTTGACATGTCATATTCATGTTGGAGTATTGACATTGGTGCAACATTGATTCGATGACCATTTGCAGACTTGTTTTATTGCTGCTAATTCTGACATCGGCAGGATATCGGTGTGACGTCATAATTGAAATGTCACATTGAGGTTAAATTAATAACATTGGGTTAATGTCGGAGTGGTGGACATTTTAATGTCGGGCCAACGTCAGAATTTGATGTTGCCCTTTGTTGGGTAACTGACATTGGGCCAGTGCCAACAATTAATGGTAAGCCAACATCACAAAATGACATTGGGCCAATGTTGGGCTGGCGGACATTTTAACGTCGAGCCCACATCAGAACATCATTGTATATATCTCTCCTATGTCAGGATTCGGTGTTGGGCCATTGTCGGAAATTGACATTGGCTTTACATCACAGAATGATGTTGTGACAATGTTTGGCTAGCGGACATTTTAACCTCGAGCCCACATCATAATGTTATGTTGGGCCAATGTCATGAGTTGATGTTGGGCCATTGTCAGAAGTTGACGTTAGGCCAATATCACAAAATGACGTGGTTACGATGTTGGGCTGACATTTTAACGTCGGGCCAACGTCAGAACTTGATGTTCTCTCAACGTCAGGAATCGACGTTGGGCATACGTTAGAACTGACATTGGGCCATTGTCAATAATTGATGTTGGGCCGAAATCGCAAAATGACGTTGGGTCAGCATTAAAAAAATCCGCCGCGCTGATGTTGGGCTGGCGGACATTTTTACGTCGCATGTTTAATGTAGACCCAACGTCCTCTTACAACGAATTTTACATTGGCCCAACGTTGTCACAATGTCAGGTGGCTAACAGGGTTATTCCGTTGTGCTTCCTAAGAATTAGGGGAAAGTGAGTATATAGGTATTGGTAAAAGTGCCTGATTAACAGACAAATGTCAACTTTTTGTCAAACTTTGAATCCCTCCCACACGAGTTCGTGATACGTACACCATGAATACATAATTAGTCGTCATTTATGAGATGTCATATTCATATCGGACTATTGACATTGGCGCAACATCAGTTTTATGACCATTTGCCGACTTGTTTCATAGCTGCCAGAGGCTGACATCGGCAGGAAATCGCTATGGCGTCATCATGGAGATGTCAAATTTATGTCTAATCATTAACCTCGGCACAACATCAAGTTTACAACCATTTACCAACCTCCTAAATTGCTATCAGTTCCAACATCGGCGCGATATTGGCCCGACGTCATTCATGATATGTCATATTCATGTTGGACTATTGACATCAACGCAACATCAATTTTATGACCATTTGCCGAGTTCTTTCATTGCTGAATGTTCTAACGTCGGCGGGATATCGGCCTGACATCATATTGTAGATATCATATTGATGTCCAATTAATAACATTGTCCCGACATTACTTTCACAACCATTTACCGATCTCTTAAATTGATACCAGTTCCAACATCGGCGCGATATTAGCCCGACGTCATTTATGAGATGTCATATTTATGTCGAACTATTGACATTGGCGCAACATCAATTCTATGACCATTTGCCGACTTGTTTCATAGCTGCCAGAGGCTGACATCGGCAGGGTATCGCTATGGCGACATCATTGAGATGTCATATTCATGTCTAATCGATTTTTATTGGGCCATTGGCGGAAATTGACGTTGGGCCAACATCACAAAATGATGTCGTCACAATATTGGGCTAGCGGATATTTTAACCTCGAGCCGACATCATAATGTTATGTTGATCCAATGTCATGAGATGATGTTGGGCCATTGTCGGAAATTGACGTTATGCCAATATATCACAAAAATGACGTAGTGACGATGTTGGGCTGGCGGACATTTTAACCTCGAGCCAACCGCGATAAGCCGACATCCGGCCAACAACTTATGACATCGGCACGACGTCAGGTGGCTAGCTGGGTAGTAGTGCTTATTTAAACTACTAACTAAAATCAACTACTTCGTACTTGGACTCGAGCTAACTAGGGCACAGGCGTAGCAACTTACGTAATACCTATTCATCAGGGGGGGGGGGGGGGTAAATGAATAGATCATCCCCCAGTTAAGTTGAATGGGTATCAATGACATGTCTACGCCCATGATGCAAAAAGTACAAAAACTAAAACTTTAACGATATACTCTCTGGGGACACACACGCACACACACACACACACACACACACACACACGCACACACACACACAGACACACACACACACAAACGTATTAGGTGGTAATAAACGACCACATGTATGAGCCTATATAGGACAAATCTATGATCATCCAGTGGTCGTTTATGACCACTTACTTGTAGTTGTACGTGTGGGACTAGGGGGCAGAAAATTTCACGGGTGTACGAAAATGGGTTAGAAATTTGTATATCATTTGCAACAAACTTCCGGGCAAACTAATCACCTAAATGTGCCACCATGTGGGCTACAGGTAGGCAGCCGCAGTAGCCACACCTTAATTGGACTCCGGGACCCGTTTCATGAAAAGGTCTCATGTACTTACGACTGTCTTTACTGTCACGTGACTGTGACTGATCCACGGGCATACGGATGGCGTTTGGTCCGATCGCAAAGGACAGTTAAGATGGTCTTAACATAAGACCCTTAACCTAAGACCCTTTCATGAAACGGGCCCCTGGGTCCCTGTCAAAGTTTGCGCAACATCGACAATTTCGGCATTCTCCACGAAATACACCTCGCTTGTCGAACCTCATCTTGCTTGCAATGTGTATGCACGCTAGCCGGCGCCTGCTAGCGTACAAGCAGCGTGACGTATACGTGCAGCGCATGAGACGAAATGTACTGCGAAAAGAAGGCCAGCCCGGTATGCTTTGCAGCAGAACATGCACAGTATTTTATAAGCACATTCGGGACAATCGGGGCAAATACCAATAAGCCGCACTACCCCTATTTCGGAATTTTGAGGGGGTTTGAAACTAACCTTATATTCGGTACCCTATTTCAAGATTGTTTGGGAAAGATTTGAAAACTACCCCTAATTACAAATATTTCGGGGGAAAAAAGACCCCCTATTTCAACGATTTTTCGGGATTTTTTCCCCGAACTGAGCCCCTAAAATTTCCCCCTTGTCCCGAAAAATCGGGAACGCGTTTGCGGTACAGATGACCACCTGAGTCGGGGGGGGGGGGGGGGGGGGGGGGGGGGGGGGGACATGTCCATGGTGGAACTATCGTCTGAGGTAGGAATAAGACTGAAGACAGGTTCAATAAACATGAATAGTTCAGTCACACAATTTATCACAATTAGTAACGAATCTACTAGTGTGATTAATGTGACAATGATGGACAGCTTTCAACTGATTCAAAATCCACACGCTGATGAGAACTGCCTATCCAGCCAGTGTATAATTATGTTGCACAGGATCAATTGACAAGTTAAAGGGACTTAGTAACATTGTCCAAATCCTCAAAATTAAATTTTAATTCTAGCGGTTCCCTTATACCTTGTTGGTTTCGTATTAACAATAAAATCACGGGACAGGTTTCGGTTTTTCAAATTTCCCTTTCGTTACAAAGATATGTATGCTTGAAGTATTCAGATAAGAAAAACTCCGGGCGTGTTTTTCTTCCGTGTACAAAGTGAGAGCAGTGAGTTACTGAATATCACTTTGCATTTTTGCTCATTACTTGGCCATGCAATGTCCATTTGACTTGAAGTTTTCACACAATACCCTGTGGACATATAAGATAACAACAATATACATTGCATCAATCATTCATCACTTTTAGCACATGTCAACAAAGTTACTAGATCCCTTTAAAACATTTTTATATTTCAAGATATATAAACAAAGCAAGGACAGGACCAGAACTGATATTGGTAAGTACGAACCAATATGCATGTTTAATCCGTAAATGTGTGAACAAGATGATTCTGAGAAGGGTTCACTGAAAAATACCACAGGACTGTCAACACATTCAAGTAAATAGTTTTATATTTCAGCCACATCACCCATTACAACTAAGAAGTTGAAATAGAAGGAAAATCCCCCGGGGGAGGGGGGGGGGGGTACTCACGTATATTGGGTATACGGGGATGTGCCGCTGGGAAGGGTGACTTTTTAAAGAAAGATCCTTAGACATGGGTCCCTTTTTTTCATTTCCTCTCTTTTATCCGGGATTTTGGGATTTGCCGATGCGAAATTGCAAAAATTTTCAAGCTCGCTACGCTCGCTAAAAGAAACCACAAAATTTGCGGGAAATACACAGCGAACATGCGACGCCAGCGAAAAAAAAATCCTTAGACATGGGTACCTATTTACAGCAAAAGGACCCTTAGATGTGGGTATGGGTTCGGAGGTCTCAGCCGCACACCCCCGTCCGACTATAATCTGAGTACCCCCCCCCCCCCCGGGGAAAATCCGCGTCAGCTTGAAGCTGCGACTGTGTGTGTTGAATAGAATATATTATTACACAAGTTGAACTTATTTGCACCCTTTTTAATTAGATTCTGGAATAAAATGCCTATGTACAGTGAAGCTTCATTGTGACGAGCACTGCAGGCAGTCCCATTGATTTATTTTCTAATTGTGTCAGGTTTATTGCTGTGTTAGGCCTTTGTATTAGTAAACTTAATGGAACCTGGTCTTGCAATGATCCTGCTCACATCTAGCCTCTTGACAAGGCCTGTCTCGTCTAAGCTGAGTTGAATGCACGGTATGCATTATGCAGGATGACTGGACAGCGCGACTACCCTGCACAATCATTTGCCGAGGGATCGCGCCTGACTTGACCCCTCGCCAGATAGTCTCTTTACGCGTTCAGTAGTTCCTGATCCTGCATGCAGCGCAGCCATTGCTTGCTTGATACACGAAGCCTTGCTAAAAGGCTAGCTCACATCCTGCAGGTGCATGCCTCAGAGCTAGGTATTAAGAATATCCAGTGTAATGTATTAATTAAATTGAGTTCTTACTATTACAATGTTGTATTATTAGTTTGTGATGATTATACAAATCTAGTCTCTGGAAATCATATTGTGCAATAATTATCAGCACATGTTGGACACATATTATTGTATTCAATATTCTTACTAATTGTACGACATCGCAGTATAATAACATTTAGATTAAACATAATTCGTTTTTAAAATTGATATTCTGGATAATTAACTCTAATTTTTGTCAAGATATGTATTAATAAGAGTTCAAATAGAGTTCAAATAGTGACCGTTAAAGGGATGATTCATTAAAGGGATAGTTGAGTTCTTGTAAAGATACTGTTTTGGTAAAAAATGAATTTTAGTAACCAAAACCTGCACCATTTCATTACAAACTAATAGTTATAACTCCACCATGCTTGAAAGGAATACAAATTTACAAATGACTAAGTACAAAGCCTGTTATCATTAAAAAAAGAGCCGTTAAAACTCAAGAGGGCGCTCTCTAAACATTCATCGGTTTCAACCATTTTAAATACAAAATCAGGGAGAAATAATTTAAAAAAGAAAAGAAGAAATAGTACATAAGGTATGCCCCCAATCAGTCTGTCCACGCATCGCCACTTAATAAATGGACATTGTCTCACTCACTCCTCCAAGACACTAGAGAGAACACAACATTACATTACATTAGTATAATCAATAGTTCACAAATATATTGTAAGCCCTCTTTGAGTTAAGTTTGTATCCCTTTCTCATTTCAGGTATACTAGAGATAACATTAAATCAAGTCATTCGTTTCCAAAATAATGAATTTATGAAGAATTGTTTACATAGGATTGACAAGACAAGTGTCAAAGGTTTCGACTCGAGTGAAATTTATTTGACAATTGACAATATTTTGTCTTGAAGCAGTCGTTCCAAATGGTATTGTAGGTTGGTGTCAGTTATTTCCTTTTAACCTAGAGTAAGTATAACGAAGAAAATGTATTATTTCATATGTGCAAGTGATCGCAAGAAGCAACCAGTCCACGAACAATTACAGAAAATAAAGTTTATAGTAAGATTTCCTGTTTAAACTCTAAGAACTGTACGTCAACATGTTATCAGAATTGTACTCCCATGATATCTGAACTAGCAACGTCATTCATAGAATAGCCCATTAGTCTTCTGCTGATTTATAAACAACATCTGGTGGTGATAGATAACATAATTGTTCAAGTTCTGCTTAAATTTCACTTCAAGCCTTCAATGTACTTCTCCAAAGGACTTCAAATGATTTGAAGTTGTGGCATATTGTATGACAAATACAAATTCGAATACTCCTTCCCTTTAAATCACAGTTAGCCCTCGGAAATGACGTCTATTCCAACTGCACTCCTTTAAGATGTTGCTATGTGCATTTTCAAAATATTGACCTGTTTAAATGCCTGTCGAAAGTCAGTCATTGTCTTTTTCAAAAGATGATACATATTGCATACATTCATATGTTATCAGTTAAACTCGTGGGTTACGTACACAAGTCTATAGTGATATTATAATCTGGGAGGAAACGGTTATCTAATGTCTCTCAATATGCTTTAATTGTGCATGCACAGACTATCTGAAAGGAAACATTGCGTATTGGTGCTAAATTTTCTGAATTGGTGATATTTAATATACGTATTTACTTTATCATTAGCATTATCATTATTTCATTTATTTATCCATTAGATGCATCCCGGGGGGGGGGGGGGGGGGGGGGGCTCAACTATATTGCTGTACACACGCGCGACCACAGGTTTTTCATACCCACCCTAAACAAGTTTTATCCATTGGTCAAATTTACACCCTATTTATTCAAGTATTTTCGCGTACTTTTTTGACAATTTTGCCCCCTAAACAAGTATAACGCCTAAAACATACCCCTAAACAAGGTCTACGACAATTGCTCTCAAAGAAACAAGTTTGGAGAAAACGATACCCTAAACGCGTATTTCTTTAACTCCACAAACATACCCTTTTTCTGATTTTGGCCTATTTGACACCCTAAACGCGTGACGCGCCACGATTGGCAAAAAGTACCCTTTTTACGCGCTTTTTTGGTCGCGCGTGTGTACAGCAATATAGTTGAGTGCCCCCCCCCCCCCCCCCCCCGGAGATGCATTTATTATCTTCTTTTTCGAGGTATCGCGGTACAATAAACATAAATCTTGCACATTACTTGTCAAGACTGTTTGTCTTAATTATGCCATTATGTTTATTCATACGTCAGTTATCCTGCCTAAATTCCATAATCGAGCCCTCACATTGAACTGAAAATAAAGCATGATTTACGTTATATAGGCTAATTATTTCGGAGCCATTTCTGTTTGGAAATGTTGTGACTGCAAGTGCCACGAAGTAGTTTTAACGTTCTGTCTTGCACGTAAGCATATAACTATCACACTTGTGTACTGCAAGGATCAATCCTTGGGCCCCTCTTCTTTCTAGTTTATATCAATGATTTAATTATATCGTGTGTTTGCGGACGATACAAATTTATTGTTTTCGTAGCATAAGTTTGATGTTTCGGTTAATTATATTAATATTGAATTACCTAAAATTGCAAATTGGCTTAATGATAATAAGCTATCATTAAATGTGAGCATGGGCGTAGATACTTACGTAATATCTATACATCAGGGTGGATAAATGAATAGATCACCCCCAACCCCTCCTGTTGAATATATATTAATGACATATCTACGCCCATGAATTTGAGTAAAACACATTATGTTATTTTTAGGACCCCTGCCACGAATATTAAAGGGACAGTTTCCCCATCGTCTATTTACCTTTGATTAAGTTCTCTACACATCAAAACATACTTTCATGCAAATATGTCCAATGTTTGCCCTCCGAACAAAGGAGGAGCATCATTCAAAGTCACTCGCTGAATGGGCTAATCCCATTCATCGCGTATAGCGTGGAGGCTGCCATTATATTTTTTGAAACCCGGATTTTTAATTGTTCGCGCTGAAATGCTACGTCAAACCCGAACCAAAAAGTTCGGCCTCTTTTTGTTAGCTCTCGCAGCTCGCAGGGTTTATGCACAAACACAAGGCAAAACGTGAGCCAACAAAAAGAGTAGTTCGGGTTTGACGTCACATTTCAGAGCGATCCGAATTTCATAAACATCAAGGGCAACCTCCGCGTTGAATAGGATTAGCCCGCACAGCGAGTGACTTTGAATGATGCTCATCCCTTGTATAAAGGGCCAATGTTGGTCGTATTTGCATAAAATTCTGTTTTAATGTGTAGAGAACATAATCAATAGTAAAGACCTGGGCCCCGTTGCAGAAAGAGATACAATCGATTGTAAGTTGCAATTAATCGTAAGTCAGATCACGTGTTCTAGATGCGCAAATCTGATTGGTTGAAACGCGTAAATTATCTGACTTACGATCAATCGTAACTTACAATCGATTGTATATCTTTCTGCAACGGGGCCCTGGTCACACAGGACACGACTAGACCCACGAATGCAGTACGCATTGGTACGATCTATGGCAAGCTGTTATAACATTTATTCCTATTTCTTGATATCAAGAATTCAATTCTTGATATCAATAATTCCATTTATTGATATCAAGAATTGAATTCTTGATATCAAGAAATACTTTTCTGTTGTTAAGCATTGGTAATTCTTGATATCAAGAAAAGCATTCTCGATATCAATAATTCAATTCTTGATATCAAGAAATAGGAATAAATGTTAAAACGGCTTGCCATGGATTCGTACCAATGCGTACTGCATTCGTGGGTCTAGTCGTGTCCTGTGTGACCAGGCCTTAAATGTATGATGGGGAATCTGTCCCTTTAATGATAGACAATGTAGAATAACTTATGTAACAAAGAACCTGAGTGGAAAATGTCTGTTAATTTTCTTGGAGTCTATGTGGATGATTTTTTTTTAATTGGGATAATCATTGTAAACATGTAATACTATCTATTTCTAGGCCATTAAGATTTTGAATAAATTACGAAAAGCTATCATAATTGTAACATAATGTATTTGTGTGGTACAACTTATAAACGAAATATTGATTAAATGTTTATATTACAAAATGGGTCATTATAATATGCTCAGATTCTGCTTATCTTGGTCATACTTATCCTATCTTTAAAAGTTATGAAGCTGTTTTACAAACAGCCATAGTTATGTATTAATTGAACACAAATCTCATTCCTATGCACCACGGGCGTCGATCTGTCATTGATACCCATTGATCAGGGGGGGATGATCCATTCATCCATCCCCCCCTGATGAATGGGTATTACGTAAGTATCGACGCCCATGCTATGCACTTAAAAGCCCTGTTACAAATCGTGTCTACCCTAGGGCTATATGGTAAACATTGCAGTGATCAATCAGCTGATTTGATCACTCCCCTAGTATAGCCAGCACATGACTTTGTGTTTAGTGCTTATTTTGATAAATTAAAGAATCTAGTCAGGCCAGTAGCCAAGACCGTAACTGTTTTGCCCCTTGTTCATTCCCAGAGTGGCATGTTGGTTCTTTAGTTGTTGTTCACTAGGCAACAACTCTTACATTTCTTGCTGCTGGGGAGAAGAAATTTGTTCATGAAACTATTTGGTTTGATAGCTAGTGGGCAAATTTCTTCAATTCCTATACAATTGTTATACTGTTGTTATCCAGGTGCGAGCAATATTGTTAAGGGGAATTAAAATGGGGAGTTTATGCTAATTTACATACTATTTTGTCCTTGTGTGGGGAGTGGAAATTAATAGGCTTGGGGATGGTTAAAAGATAATTTGAATGCATCACACGAGGCGTAAGCCTAGTGTGCATGCAAACCATCTGAGAAAACCGAGAGTGCGTTGCATTTACACTGACGCACGAAATTAAAACCGTGTATTATATGTTGTATAAAACGAGGTCAACCGCAGAATTGTCTATGATCGCTGGATTATTTGAAAGAGACCTGCCACAATTTGTAACCCAATCTATTTACTGCAGAGTGTGAATTAATTTTTAATTCACATCATTAATCATGCACACACTGACTGAATGTGAAGTTGCAGCAGATGATGCAGAGTCAAATTCAGTCCGATGCGAAATCGCCGAAAATTTTCCATAAAAGTAAACAAATAATCAAAGAGCTGTATACATTTCCATTCCCAAACTTATCAATATGAGACCACATAGCATGTAATTTAAGAAAATGCTAACATTTATTTACTACAGAACTGACAATTTACAAAACGAAGCATTTTCCATCTTTTCTTAAACAGGAATGTTGGTAGTCCTAGAAAGGACTGTTGGTAGTCCTAGCAAGGACTGTTGGGATAGTCCTGAAAAGACTGTTGGTATTCTTTTCTAGGAGAGTCCTAAAAATGACTGTTGGTAGTCCTAGAAAGGACTGCTGGTAGTCCTAGAAAGGACTGTTGGGATAGTCCTGGAAAGGACTGTTGGTATTGCGAGGAGAGGGAGGATGGTAGGAGGGGCTCGACGTTTCGAATAGGTTGACTATCCGTCGTCTCCTACAGTCCTTGTTAGGACCCTCCTAAAAGGATTCCAACAGTCCTTTTCAGGACTATCCCAACAGTCCTTGCTAGGACTACCAACAGTCCTTTCTAGGACTACCAACAGTTCTTTTTAGGACTCTCCTAGAAAGAATACCAACAGTCCTTTTCAGGACTACACCAACAGTCCTTTCTAGGACTACCAACAGTCCTTTCTAGGACTACCATAGTCCTCTTCAGGACTCACCAATCCTCTCCTCTCACATGGTGCAACCGCATGGTGCAACCGCAAACCACACGTATTGAAACATTTTGTCGGAACCCCCCCCCCCCCCCCCCCCCCTCTCCACCTCTCGAAAATATTCACCGACACTTCCCCCACGAACAATTTTGACGGACACCCCCTCGACAACACTCCCCTCGGAAAAAATCTTTACCGGCACCCCCTCGAAAACTGTTGACGGACACCCCCCCCCCCCCCTCGAAAAATGTTGGTCGACGAAATAACCCACACAAATTTTTCCCAGGCCCCTGCATCTACTATTCATTTGGTCCACAAGACATTTGGTCTACAACCCATTTGGTCTACTACTTATTTAGTCTACAACAAAACCCACTTGGTCTTTGTCAGTCATTTAGTTTACTTAATGCATGCATTTGGTCTACCATATATTTGATATAGTTTTGGTCTACTATCTACTAGAAATATAATTGATTTGTATTAATTTTCTTGAATTCATAAGTATTCTTTAAACATCAACTCATGAAAATAACTACCCTTTATTGTTTCGGGGCTAGAAGCTATAAGTTCATGTGTGTCTGTGAACGTGTATATGTGTGAAAGTTTGTCGACCATTAACAGTTTGCGAAATGAACCAATTTTGTTGGAGGGTGGAGGTGGTGAGAGCGGTGGGACTGGTGGCTAGGAAGCATTAATTATAACGAATGGGGGGGGGGGGGGGGGTTAATGGAAGGGGGATTAAAAAGGATTTTAATTAGGGCGTTTACTGTACATCAAACTAAACGTGCATTACTGATGTTCTGCTATAATACAACATACAATATTCTTGAATTATTTTGTTTTGATGTAAGGGTGCATGATGAGAGGGGGGCTTACCCCAAACACCCTATGTGTACGTCCATATTGGCAAATAATGTATTTAATATGGCATCACCCAACGTGGAAGAACTCTTCATTTTGCTACGGAGATGATTAATGGGACGTTCACAAGATCGTGATGAGCTAAACATTTGTATTACTAGGTAACAGTAACAAAAATCATTTCTTCATTATGCAAACTAGGGTCAATTATTTTGTTAAATGTTGGACAGATCTCGGTAAGCTTAGCTTATCACAAAACAAGATTAACTTATGCAAAGGGTTTCTTATTTATACAAATTTAAGTGAAATGTAAAATAGCTTATTATCGGTACATGCGAATCAAAATCTAGTTTCGAGTGGATTTTTTTTTGTCTACTATTATAGCATTCACAGATGAGTTATGAAATGTACGATATATCCGTTACATTGTCTGTGATGAAATCGAATAGTATAGGAGTAGTTTTAATTGGCTTCCAACAGTTGTTGAATTTATATTATTTGGAGAATTTCATACAAAACACAATCAAAAACAGTTGTAACAATTTGAAAGTTAGGCCGCTATTGAAACTAAGGAAATAATTTAATTCGCCCAAAGCATGAAATATATAATGTTGAAGTTGTGGTCAACATTACAAAAAAAGTGTTTAATCAGTGTCTTTATATTTTGCATTTTCAAACGCAATATCTCAAATTTAGATCAACATGCGATGTTATGTTTTGCAATAAAGCCGTTATTGTTCTTTGAACCACCACACTTCAGATAAGTTTGTGGTTTCCTGTAAGAAGCTTGTCCACACAACGTCCTTCGTCGTTTATGGCTCTGATACTTGTTTGATTTGTTATTTTATATTTGTATAAGGTCAGTCGATTGGCGTTGTAAGTGTTAGTATACATATATATTAGTGAACAAATCTGGATTATAGTGATACATTATTATATCTATGCAAAAACGAATTTGTAACATTGCACACGTTAAAAAAATGGCTTTAAAATGGTATGTATTTTCAAAATTTAGTGTCAAATTTATTCTTTCTATATTAGTCTATAAATATTATTATATTTCTATTTTTCATGTATTATTTTTAATATTTAGTCATATTATTAATTAAGTTATCGACTAAACGTAGAAGTAATAGTTGCAGTATCCAAACTTATGGAGCGTATATTGCTACATAACATGCATACAAAATTAAATGAACAAATAAATTATAATTCAAAACAGTTTTTAGAACTCAAGAATTCGCTTATTGTATTGCAGAGAGACGTCAGACGTGATCGGATATTGCAAAGGCCCTTTGACGTTGGTCCGTGTGTTCCTCTGTGCAATAGGTAAATACTTTCCTTTCCACCAAACCTTAACCCTAATAAGGCCGGGGGCCATCATGGCCTCCACTCCGCAATTTTCCGAATGCTCCGGAACGCGTAGAGATGGCGCCCCGCTTGCTTGGTGACTTTTCTTTTGGGTCTTGCTCATTTTTTAAAACAAAATTTCGAAAATCAGACATACCGTTAAAAAGTCACGTGACCTTTTGTCATTGCATGTCAGCCCGAAAATCGCTCAATTTTGTGATTTGTGTACAAAACAGATGAAAATATCAGTTTTCGTAAAAGAGATATATCATTGGTTATTTGGTCTTGTTTCCATTGTAGATGTTTGTTTTGGGGGTCAAAATAGTTGAATTATATTTAGAAAGAAAATAAACAATAAAACACAATTAAAAAACACAACAAAACATTTATTTAAAAAAACACTAGAAAACATAAGAAAAAACCTGGCTCTTCCAAATTTTTGTTTGAATTATTATTCCAAATGGTCAAAATAATGTAATTTTATGACCTTATTTGCATAAATAACCATAAATATGCAAATTAATGAAGTTAGACAAATCAACACTACCATAGTATTCTATACACTTCACTTAACATGCGTGCAAATTTTCACGGCGATCGGCCTCGAAGGGGGGGGGGGGATACAACGCCCCCTCCCCCCCCCCCCCCCCCCGACCGTAGATAGACCTCAAATAGCCCGGCCTTTTAGGGTTAAAGGTGTCGATAAAGACATCATTCAAAGCCTTATCAATGGACTCACAGGTAAACTGCTCGATGTAAAATATAGAGAGTATTGCCTTTTCTGCAATGGTTACTCAAAAGTCTGCGACCAGTATATGATTTACATACTCCCTATTTGTAAACTGTTGTTGGCAGAAACATACTTGACCTCTGTAATACAACAAACCAGTCTAATTTTATCCCGACACAAAATTCATTCATGCCTCTGAATTATGCCCTGAATTCGAAATTATTTGAATTGACGATGGTATGAAAAGAAGGGGTGTTTTAATCACTTTTAAAGGGTGGAGATGAATGATAAACTATTTTGTCTTTATTACATGTAACATAATTATATTCAGGTCGTCAGACAAAAAACATAACTAATGAGCTAAAACATTTTTTTAAATTATGTAGAATAACATTGAAGAATTATTATTTATACTGATTTTACCACCTGAAGCCTTCTTAACATTTATAATATTTCAAGATCAGACGTGATATCATTACAAGTACAATTTGTTTTGAGGCGCACTCTATACTCCGATTTTCTAATCAATTGAATAGTTAAATGATGATACATAGTAAGGGTAACATTCCTATATTGTGTAATGCATAGGAGCTGCATTCCTGTTACAGGGGATTCTAATGATTCGAAATTTCACTCATAAACGTCATTAAAATACTAATTTATGTTGTTTTTCTTTTACAGTTTTGCTACTGGGAAGTGCAGAAGTACATCTAACTGAGTCAGTTCAAGGGAAAGGAGTTGAGAACAGTTCAATTACCATACCATGTAACATACCAGAAGTCTTTGATACTGAATCAGTCAGATGGTTCGTCAATGCTTCGACTAAGCCACTTTTAACATACTTTCCTAAAGATAACTTGATTTTGCCATCTGACCACGATCCTCGGTTTTCTATAACTGACTCTGAAGGACTCATTATATCACCTTTGAATAAATCTGATTTTGGGGTGTACAAGTGCCGCGTTACATCTGCATTGCCAGTGGAAGATGTAGAGTCTGCAGCCAATCTTACTGTTCTAGGTAAATAGAGGTTCATTTACATCCAATTATCTCGAATTATTCATCACAAAACAATTATGCAAAGATGGAATTATTAAGTGTCTAATGTTAGTTTTGCTTGGACATTAATTAAGATATGGCGTATATTAAAGATACACTTGAGTATTGGCAATTCCCGAAATGCCCATTGACACTAAAATTAGTTGGTTTTAATTATACAGGGTGGCCCAAAAAAACGGAACGGGCACTTCCCAAAATATAGTAACAAATGTATTATGTCCATCGGATAGAGTGTCTTTTCAAATGAACAACGATACCAAGAACAGTAAATTTGGTCGTGTAGTTTTGTTTTAGGGCGCTGTGAGTGACACCATGTCAGGTTCTCTTTTTTGTAAATTTGTATTGAGCCAGCGCTTGAAGAATCGCACGAACCGCCGTTTATAGCGTTGAGCATCGCGCACTATTGTTAGTGTGCACTCAGCCGTGTGCCGAGAGAATAGGCAATGGTCGCTGAATGGTATTACGGGCAAGGAGTGCGGTTAAACTGGCATTGATTAGGTCGAAATAGACATAAATCGGCACCTGACATGGTCTCACTCACTGCGTCCTTAAACCAAAAACGACCTGACCAAAATTACTGTTCTTGGTATCGTTTTCATTGGAAAGGACACCCTATCCGATGAACATAAACATTGTGGTATTATATTTTGGAAGTGCCCCGTTTCGTTTTTGGGGGGCCACCCTGTATTTCAAAGTTCGTTAAATAAAACATGTGAAATGAAAATCATTCCCTTTCGAATGCTCTTATAATTGTTAAATTTGCTATAAAATCTATAAAAGCTAAAAAATCAAATGAATATGATAACAACATAATGTACTCCAATAATACTTGTTGGCTAGATGCTATATAAGGTCGATTAGTTAAAGAAATAAACGTTTTATTACGCTTACACTTAAAGGGGTAGTTTAGTTTTGGTATAGAGGGCGCTGCACAACACATTTTTTTTTGTGAGGTAAAGACAAACTGAGTGTCGAATTTGAAAGAACATGGAATTTAATGGCATAATAAACTTTATTTGGCTCAAATCGGTTCAGAAATGGCTGAAATATCAATAAATATATCCGATCGTAATAAATTTGGGCCACAAATGTATTCCATATTTTACAAAAACAAAAAAAAATGTTTACACTTTTTCAAAAATTGTCAAAAGCGGTTTTCAAAGAGTTGTTGATGATCTCTCTATTTAATCATCATTTCAACAAAACATCACATGTATAATTTTGTATGAAAAATGGTTGAAACCAATGCCTTTTTAGAGAGCGCCCTTTTTTGTTTTAATGGCTGTTTTTGAATGATAACAGGTTTTTACTTAGTCGTTTGTAATTTTTTATACCTTTCGAGCAGGGTGGAGTTATAACTATTAGTTTGTAATGTTATTATGCAGGTTTTGGTTACTGAAGTTCAGCCTTACCAAAACTGTACTACCCCTTTATCCTACTTATACGAATATGAGAACATAAGAATGTGCTGAGTTTGTGTAAAATATTATTCAAGATAAGGAGAACAAAATGGAATTCTGACTCTGTAACGATGGACCAATATAATAGTTAGATAAATTAGATAAAAATATCAGCATAATTAGCTTTGAATAGCAGTGCATATTTTTAAACATATTTACTTTCCACTAATTAGAAAACTAAGTCAATCAACAATCCAGGTATTTTTAAATACTTGAAAATTACATTCATGATACAACACATTTCTGTTAAATATACAAACGTATGTGCAACAATGTCGTGCGTGTAAATTGCATTAAAAATTGCCCTGACAAACTGTACCAAATAATTAAACCTTAAAATGTCAATACCCAAAACCAGCAATTGTTGGTTGAAATAATCAAATATTTATCAAACTCATAATCGGATAGATATACAAATTTGAAAACATGGATTAGAGTTATTGGTTTTGTTCATTTGAAATGTAGTAAACGCTTATCTTACACATCCTACACTGGCGTACTAGTGGGGGGGGGGGGGGGGGGGGGGGGGGGGGGGGGTGGGGGGGGGGGCTTGGGACTATTGCCCCCCCCCCCAAAAAAAAAAAAAAAAAAATATATTAATCATGGCTTATATCTAATTCGATACCAGTGATTGAAAAAGGGGTATTTCTTTGGACAAGATAACTCAGATTTTACTTCATGTCAAGTCAAATTTTCCTCTTAAGTATGCACCAGATTGCATAATTTCAAGTAAACCATTGCAAAAGCGTTGCAGGGGCAAATACCCACCTACTACCACGCTCTCCCGGCCCTCTCGGACGCTTCGCTCCCTGAGGAATTGGCCGCATAGTCTACGTCTGGACTACTTTTTTCATGTAGTTGTATCATAAATAATATGGCATCTGATGCATTGTTTGAACTACGTCGCTTTGCGAGTATCATATTTGGGGGTGTATATTTGTTTTTCTTCATGAAACAAATATAAGCTCCCTGCTGTGGGAGGGGAAAAACCCCCCTCCCACACCCCACCCCCGCTCAGTCGCTTCTCTCTTTCGCAAAGTTGGGTTTAGCCCCACAAAAAGTTTTTCCTCATTACGCCACTGACATCCTATGATTAAAGCTTGCAGATCCGTGAGCACATTTTTGCATCATTATTATGTACAGTGTTATGCTTTAATAATTATGGCATGTTAGGTTCAATACATTACTTGAACGGTATCTTCACGAAAGCTGTTTGATGCCCCGTTTTTCATCATAAAATGTCGTAATGCATGACTCAAATTTACATCACACCAAATTATAACATCATGTGCATATTGATTGATTTTCCTTTAATGTGTTCATTAGAAGGAAGTATATTACAATGTGATAATAACCAATAAACAATTTGATACATATTATTTCTATAGTATTCCTTAAAGGCTTAAACCACATATTACGGGTGCAAAATTGGTCAAATAAAAAATGATCCGGTGTCTGTGCCCCCTAGACCCCTATTCGGCCATCTGACTCAGTCCAAGTTACATTTATTCAGGATTTCTTGTTATGCGCAATGAAATGGGTTATAACTTTATACAGGGTGGCGTCCCCCCCCCCCCCTAAAAAAAAAAGGAAAGGACAATCAATCCGATGGACATAATCATTTTGTTTCTATATTTTGGGAAGTGCCCTGTTCCGTTTTTTGGGACTACCCTGTATAACTTACTATTTAATAGCTAACAACATCATTCGTTCTGGATATTGAAAACTACAAGTTTTATTGGAGCTCTACCCCAGGACCGCCATTGACAGGGGCGTAGACAACGGGGGGGATGAGGGGGATGCATCCCCCCCACCACACAAGGTGGGGGGGATGACATGTACAATCATCCCCCCCAGGTTTTAGGGAAGGATATATTTGTTTTGTGTGCAGCTGTATACGAGTGGGAAAGAAAACATAAGTTGTATAATAATAAGCTAAGACTTGTTAATTCTAACGTTAAAAAGGTAATTTATATATCAACTTTCAATTTTTGCTGCGCGCTTCGCGCGCGAACAGATTATCTCTGTTTGTTGTGTAACTTGCGTATGGTCAGGGATGAGTATTTGTTTTCTGTATACCGGGCCACGTAATTCCAGTGTAGGCTGGCATTGCTCTGGCTCCTTGTGTGACGTGTACCAAATTGCACCATTTCAAGTATATATATAAATGCAAAATCTTCTCCGTGGGAGGGGGATACCCCCTCCCAAACCCGCCCTATTTGGCCCTGCCCCAGCCCTCGGTAGCTTCGCCCCTCGGGACTCATCCTTGGCAATAGGTTAAGTTGTTGGATCATACATAATGTGGCATATGGTGATGTTGGAACTGTGGATGATGCTAAAATATAAATAAAATATTTCTGTAGGGGTGCATATGTGTCAATTATTTGTTTTCTTCGTGAAAATATATTTAAAATTTCTGGTCGATCAAATCATGACACGCTTTCCCAGATACAGTCAATGTTAAGCCCGAATTTTCTATCTAGGTAAGCACCAGATTGTACAATTTAAAGTCCAAAAATGCAAAATCTCCCTACCGTGGGAGGGGGGACACCCCCCTCCCACACCCTCCCCCCGCTCAGTCACTTCGCTCCCTCGGGCTTGGTCGCTTCGATCCTTGCAATGTCTCACTTTCACATCTGGCTCAAAGTTGGCAGCGCTGTGAGTGTGGTTGGGCATGAGCCCCTATATACACACACAAAATCCCCCCCCCCCCGAAAAAAATCCAAAACTGCTTTCGGCCCGCCTGGTCACGACCATCTTAACATCTCCCCCCCCCCCCCCCCCCCCTCCCCCCACTGAGAGGACTTTCAAGCAATTGTCTTGGTCTCGAAAAAATGGTCTTGGTCCGGTGAACGGCAAATCATCCCCCCCAGGTGTAAGAACCTGTCTACGCCACTGGCCATTGAGATTTGCAATGTGCGTATCATGGGGGCTCTGCCCCCTGGGCCCAGACAGGGGCTAAACAAGCAGGCCCATACTTCCCACATTGTAAGGGTTTATTGCCAAAGTGCTCACCAAGTGTGCTACATGCAAACATTGTCTGTTGTTGACTTTATGTGTCATTTGGTTAGAAACCAATTTTCTGTCCTCCAGGGGGTCATAGCTGTGACCAATGCAAATTCTTAAAACAATTGGGAGGGGGAAATACCTTTTACGTGGCTGAATTGTCATCCAGTGTAAACTTGCGGTCTTGCACTTAGCACTTAAGTGGTTAATTAACGACGTCGTTTAAAGTAGAGGGAACTAAATACCCATCATCCGATTCTTCGATGCGCGTCTCGGGTTTTATCCACTCGTGTTCTTCAGAACCTCTTGTCAAATTGATTTTGTCTTCGGAGTTCCATCTAGACTGAAGATCAGTCTCGTGACGATATCTTATTGGCACCTGGACATCCTCGTACTCGTACTCCTCAAACGATGTTTCAGAATCGACATTCAGCGATAAATCGATCTGCATGGATTCCATTGCCGCTCTGTCCCCCTGTCCTATTGGTTTGTGCATCTGTTTCAAGGATTAACAAGACAGAAATGTAGTGGGCAATGATGTAGAAAAGAGATACAGTATATCTCATGACCAATTAATTTTCTTTGCGCTTGTTTTATTTCCACACCAAACGTTGCATACCCCTTCCACGTGGGCCTATGATTTGACCATCAACGTCTTTTGCGGCCTTGAGAGCTTAACGTGATCAATTTACTTTGTATTCTCTCCATTTGAGACTTCAGTCATATATCAGTTCTATTGTAAGATAATTTAGAAATAATGTCTAATTTTATCCCGGTCATTCGCGTGAAGTATTCTAATTCGGATACTATGGACTGTTGAGTACCTGAATTCGGACACTCGTGACTACGGTCGACAGCGTCCATAGTGACTTTGAAATAAATATTAAATATTTATATACTTAGGGAGACATATGAAAAGTCAAAACCCATTTCATTTATATATTACCATAAACAAAACAAGGTACAAAATGTATTTGGTTGGTGTGACTGAGATTTTGCCATTTATCATTATGGCATATACAGTACTTACTTGTAGCTTCTGTGTGGCCTCATCAAAATGACTGTTTATCTCCTCGTAATCCATATCTAAGTTTGATGATTGCTGCAATGAATATAAAATGTGTAGAAAAAAGTTAATTATTTACTCCTACCACTCCTCGAAACAAATCGACCACAATCATTTGTCATTACTAAAATCAGACCAATACACATAGCAAGCCATGTACAACAATAAATAACTGTATCTTTTCTCTGTCATTTATACCTACATGGTATTTATCTGCCCAGACGCTAGCAAACCCATCAAATAAATGATTTTCGTATGTAATAATTGATGACCAAAATTCAATATTGCACCACAACTGCTATTTTATATAGTGATTCAATGACAGTAAATATACTTGGTCTACTGTTCACCTGCTGTTGTTGTCCTTGTTGATGTGTATAGCCCCTGACTTCAAGATGAGGACACGTATTGACAGCTTGCATTTCCATGTTCTGGATGGTTTCATGAAGCTGTGACATGATTGATGTCAAGACCGTGGGAACATTTACCACGGGGACATTCCATCGTGGTGAACCCATGGCATCAGCCGTATCAAGCCCACTGATCACAGAAGACATGTGAGGCAAGCACAAGTCATTATGATGTGGATTTGCTGGAATGACTTGCGCAGTTCGCTGATCTTGGTTGTGTGAATGGCTTGCTGACACATTTGTATGTCTAGGACTGTAAGAAGAAGTGCAACCTTTAAGAAAAAGAAGAAGAAGATCGTATCAACCTTATGAATAATGATGTTAATTTAATGTGTATGTTAATCATTGTATTTCGTTAAAGGGATAGTTGGGTTTTGGTAAAGAGAGTTCAGTTTTGATCAAACTGAATTTTAGTAACCAAAACCTGGACCATTAAAAACTAATTACAACCATTACAAACTAAAAGTTATAACTCTACCATGCTCGAATTAGCTATTTAAACAAGTACAAACGACTAAGACATTCAAAAGGAGTCATTACAACTTAAAGGACGCTTTCTAAAAACCCATTGGTTTCAACCTTCTTTAATACAAACTTGAGCATGTGATGTTTTGTTAACAACGATGATTAAAAAGAAAGATCATCAACAAATATTTACCAAATGTGTAAGCATTAACCTTTTTCAACGGCTTCTTCAAAATTATTGAATTATTGTGGGGCCCCGCAATAATTACAAATGGTTATATTTATGAATATTTCAGCCGTCCTTGAACTGATTTTATCAAATAAAGTTATTCTGTCATAAAAAAGTATGGTATTTCAAATTTTTCTTTTGGTTTTTCATTACCTCACAAAAATGATTTTGTGTCATGCCTTCCATCTGTAAAACAGAATTAAACTTACGTTTGAGATAGACGGTGAGGCGAATGATGACGACAAGAAAAATCAAAATACCAAGGGCTATTCCAGTAACTGATCCAGAAACTACCAGGATAAAAGCCGCATCTAATTCTGGCTTTTCTGTCGGATTCGCCCCATCATCTGCAACAAAATAGAATATAATTACTAATAGTCATGATAAAATATTACCAGTTTGAAGTAAATGCTGACGATCTACCTCACAATACATTCTGGAAACTTACAGACGAGCAAACAAATACAAAACGTCAAATAACGGCAAAAGAATGCAAATTGCAAAACAAAATCATTTGTCTCATAACAAAAGATTTGCAATAAAAAAATAAAGCTTTGATCGATATAACGAAAACGTCCTTGTTCACCTTTTCCTTTTTTTGGGGGGCTTCTTTGCTTAAATGTTCCTTTTCTTTCGTTTTCTTTTCTTAGGTTTGTTGAATCCGGGGCCACATACCCTAAAGAGCTACCTTGATACTCGCGCAAGTGGCAAGGTAAAAAAATCAAGAAAATTAGGTGGCATAATGGCTATTATATTTTTAAAATACCGTTGACCTAACAAGAGGTGGGGGTTGGCACCTGCATGTCCCGCCTTGACTTATTATGCTAGTTAGCCTACGCTTTCATTCAGAATACAATTATAATACAGTTATGGTACTTAGGGAATGAATATATATCTGTTTACCATTATCGAATGCCACTGGAAGGCCAATAGTTTTTCTGCTTTCACCAATTTGATTTCTTGCGATACAAGAAATATTCCCAAATTTCCTCGCTGAGGTCGTAGCAATGACCAGAGAGGCATTTACAATGGTGCCATACACACTTTCCGATCTGAAGAGATTTGTTGATTCTTGAGACGGTTTACCCTTGACAGCATTGCCTGACATGTCAATCCACGTGACATTTGCTCTTGGATAGGACTCACTCGTGCAGAAAATGTCAATGGTTAGTAAATTATCTTGTGTTCCCATTCCTAAGCCAATATCACGTATTTTAGGCGAATCTGTGTTAAAAACAAATGAACAGAATAACAGAATAATTTCATTTTCTTTATACAATTGAATCAAACATACATATTATAGCAATATCACATACTATAACCAGAATTGGAGGAACTGGTTTTCATTTCGTGTCATTTCATTAAACAAGGGGCCCGCGTTCCATAAAAAAGATACAATCGATTGTAAGTCGGGACATTTGCGCGTTTCAACCAATCAGATGATGCATTGTGAACACATTATCTGACTTACATTTAATTGTGTAACTCACAATCAATTCTTTTTGCAACGGGGTCAAGATGTTATTATATTGGAAATAATGTTCAAGTTTTCATTGTTGACAATTGGTTCATTTTGTACGTCCAAATCAGCTTGCTTAACTTTATTTCACTTGAAATAGATATCATTAAAATAATTGCATGTGTTCCAAAATCAAGATCAAAGGTGAACTGCAAATTAATTTATCAGTTTAGGATGGGAGTTTTGGCCCTGAATTGTACTGTTATGTGACAGCTATGGGTTTCTTCGAACAAGTCGTTATCTCATTACGCTGTAAGGTGGAAGAAAAACTTTCTTACATTGAACTATAATTTCAATCTTATCATGGACTGGACCGACTGACGTATTTGAGGTGCAAATGTATACGCCTGAATGTTCCACTTGTAATTTGCTGATGTGTAGGACTTGATCACCGGTCTTGTCCAGTGTAGACTGGTCAAAGGTTGCATTGGGGTATGTTGACCAACTGAGTAGACGTTTCGTCATATTGGCTGGCAGCGAGCAAGTCAGCTTGAGGTTTTCCATCCCTTCTGCAAGGTAATCTGCCTGAATATTCCATGTTATTGCAGGTGGACCTTGGATCGAGCATCAAAAATGTAGATACAAATTAATTTTAGCTGAATGCTTCCTTTTCAAAAGATGGCATATTTCAAATTTAGCTTCAGATAGTATAGTGATAACTCATTAGGCCATAATTATTATAAAATAAAATGAAATTTCTAGTGGACACGGTAGTTTATAATTAGTATCAGTGACGATCATTCACATAAGGGATTTTACTCCTACCGGTCCCAATTTACACACCTGCCATGCCTAGGTAAAGAGCAGCATTGTGGATAAATTGTCTTGCTGAAGGACAAACGCGGTGGACAGGGTTCGAACTCGGGATCTCATGATCGGAAAGCGCGTTATACCAATTTTGACACACCACATATGTGGCAGATTGAAACGAAACAATTTACAATATGAACGTGTAATGTTAGTCGTTTCATGAAGGGTTTTAACACTGCATTTAACCTAGTTATTTCGATTTAAAACATCGGTCTCTTAGCTCAAAACTTAGAAAGATGATACATACAAGTCGCTCAATTAATTACAACTCATTAGTTCTGTCTCATTATCTCAACCTGCACCATTACATTATAAACTAATAGCTACGACAAAGTAAAAAGCCCGGTATCATTACAAAGAGAGCCGTTAAAACAGAAAAGTGCGCTCTCTAAAACACACTGGTTTCACCTTTGAGGACTTTTCCCAGAATAATTATAATTTTTCATCTGGCAAGCCCCCACCCCCCCCCCCCCCCCAACAAAAAAGTCTTCCTCTCTTTGATGCCCGAAATTATGTTTTTGATGATTAAGTCCCAACAAAAAATCATATTTTCCCCGAATAATGGGACGGGTTTTGCCAAAAGATTACGTAGTTTTGCTCTTAAATGTCATGAGTTTGCCGAAATATAACATAACTTTGCCAGAAAATGACATAAGTTAACCGGAATATGAGTTTATTTAGCCCCAATTTAACAGTGAAGTACTATCCCGCGAAAGGGGGGGGGGGGGGGGGGGTCGCCTGTAGTCTCGCTAATACGGGATTATGAATACTGCACGCAGCCATGCATATACAAAGTGAATGGACACTCGCCTTCCGTTCATGACTTCCGTTCATTTTGTTTAAACTCTCGTGGTAGTTTATTTTTAAATTTAGATTGTTACTAATTATACATGTACAATCACACACGCAGGCTTTATATCTTACCGTGGGGAATTGTTTTAATAAATGACTGAATAGATAATGAGCAAATCAAAATGTAATTTTTTTTTAAATTTCAAGTCGCTTCCAAATGTTTTGAAAACGATAACTCGAGCCAGTGATGTGTCCGAGTCCAGTCAGTCCGAGTCCAAGTCCGAGTCCGGCCTTCCGAGTCCGAGTCCGGCATGTTCGAGTCCGAGTCCGGCATGTCCGAGTCCGAGTCCGGCACATGTGCAAATATAAATAAATAAATAAATAAATAAATAAATAAATAAATAAATACATAAATACTTAAATACTTAAATACTTAAATACTTAAATACTTAAATAAATAAATAAATAAATAAATAAAAACATAAATACATAAATAAATAAATAAATAAATAAATAAATAAATACATAAATAAATAAATAAATAAATAAATAAATAAATAAATAAATAAATAAATAAATAAACAAATAAAAAAATAAAAAAAAATAAATAAAAAAAAATAAAATAAAAATAAATAAATAAATAAATAAATTTAAAAAAAAAGAAAAAATAAATAAATAAATGATATATTGATATATAAAAGCTGTGAAAGAACTTCCTTCCCCTTCGAATATTGCTGCAGAACTCGCTGCGACACCATTGACCGGTTAAAGGGATAGTTGAGTTCTGATAGAGAGAGTACAGTTTTAGTAAAACTTAATTTTAGTAACCAAAACCTGAACCATTACATTACAAACTAATAGTTATAACTCCACCGTGCTCAAAAGGAATTAAAAAATTACAAACGACTTTCAAGTTTCAATGCCTATTATTATTAAAAAAAAGAGCTGTTTAAACTAAAGAGGGCGCTTGAAAAAAACGCATTTGTTTAAACCATTTTAAATAAAATATTGTGCATGTGATGTTTCGTTGAAATAGTGATTAGATAGAGAGATAATCAACAACTATCTAAAAATCTCTTTTGAACAATTTTGAAAAGAGGAAGCATTTTAAAACGAATTTTAACGGCTGGTCCAAAATTATCGAATACTTGTGGGGCCCCACATTTATTACAAATGGATATGTTTATGGATATATCAGCCGTTTCTGAACCGATTTGTATCAAATAAAGTTTATTCTGCCATTAAAATGGTATGCTCTTTCAAATTTGACACTCAGGTTTTCATTATCTCACAAAAAAATTATTTTGTGTAGCGCCCTCGCTAACAAAACTCAACTATCCCTTTAAGATATCTATACAATTTGAAAAAATAGAAAACATAAATAAATGATATATTGATTGATATATAAAAGCTGTGAAAGAACTTCCTCCAAAAGTAGAAACACGGAAGGCAGTCCAGGGCAGGCAGTGGACTACTACTCCGTGATCCGATTTGGCTGAAATTTATGTGAGTGATTCGATATACATGTATTTGAAAATATTGTGTGAAATTTTGATGAAATTTCGGCGAGTGGAAACTGAGATATCCGTTTGGATACGAAACTGCATTAGCGCCAAAATTCCCCGGTCTCGTGCCGGACTCGTCGCCGAGTCATCGAGTCACGGGCCCCGAGTCCGAGTCCGAGTCCGAGTCCGAGTCCGAGTCCGAGTCATGAACCTTCGAGTCCGAGTCCGAGTCCGAGTCCGGCACAAACGGACTGGAGTCCGGTCTCGAGTCCGAGACCGGACTCGAGTCACACATCACTGACAGTGATGTGTCCGAGTCCAGTCAGTCCGAGTCCGAGTCCGGCCTTCCGAGTCCGAGTCCAAGTCCGAGTCCGAGTCCGAGTCCGAGTCCGGCATGTCCGAGTCCGAGTCCGAGTCCGGCACAGGTGCAAATGTATTACATAATCAATCACAAACAAGTTTCTCATTCAAAATAGCTGTACTTACTAAAGAATCAATTCAAATGAATCAACAATCATTCAATTTAAACAAAATATATATAAACGCACAAAATAATTACAAGACGAAAGTAGGTAGTTGACGTTAGTTTTAAAATTACATGTAGTTTATTAAGAAAGCCCTCGTATCTGTTTCTTCAAAACTCAGCATCAATCACTTAGAAACATACCAAGATTAAGTTTGCACTTGTTTCTCAGCACCCTCCTTGTTCTATAAGCAAAAATTCCCCAAACCTTCATTATGTGGAAATGTAATATGAGAAAATATTTTGCCAGATAGGGTGAACTGAAGGTATTCTATTACATAAAAGTGAAATTCAGATACACATATCATATCAAATATATCAGAGATTAAGGTTTCAAAGATACTGTTACTTGAGTTACCAGAATCAGTACCTGAGTACCAACACATCTTCAAAGAAACTAAATAATACATTTTGAGATCAACAGTACTTGATACATTTAAAAATGTTGAAAGGTATTATCATCCTTTCAAAGTGCTTGCTAAAGTTGATATTCATCAGAAATGTTCAATTATAGTATATCAAAGGCAGTGAGAAATTTCACATTTTGCTTCATCATTCTTTAGTGTGTTCAGAAGATACAATTGTATTGATTGATTGGACCTTTATTACTTGCAAAAATATTTTGTCCCAACAATTTCCAGTGCCATCACTTCCTTGTCCGTGAAGGGATTTATACTGAATTTGTATTTATTTGTTATCTTGTACATCTAATGATACAAATTTATGTGAGTGATTCGATATATTTGAAAATATTGTGTGAAATTTTGATGAAATTTCGGCGAGTGGAAACTGAGATATATGTTTGGATACGAAACTGCATTAGCGCCAGTCCGAGACCGAGTCATGAACCTTCGAGTCCGAGTCCGAGACGACTCGAGTCCGGTATCGAGTCCGAGACCGGACTCGAGTCACACATCACTGGATCTACTTACCAGTAATGCTATTTCAACGAACTACATACAAAATTCCATAGGCTAGCATTTAGCAGGTCTAAAAGCGAAAGTGAACTCTAACTCCAAGTCAGAAAACCCCAATTGAAACTTTGTGAACTCCAAGAAAATTGTAATTAATGATGATGAAACACTAAACAGTTCAAAAGTCAACGTTCTAAACGCGCAATTAGAGTCATAGTAAACGGTGTACGATACGTACAGTGCATGCAGTAATTACGTAAGTATACGCAACGTATACAATCAAATTTGTAATTCGCGCCACATCACCGCGGTGTTGGTCGCCTGAGCTGCTGCGTTGAAGATAGTACCTAGTGCAACGCACTTTCACCCAAGATAGTACACGGTGTAATGAACTTTACTTCTCCCGTCAATGATGGGCGAAACTATGTTTCATCACGTGATTAACTTTTGACCAATCGTAGAGCATTCTTAGTATGTGGAATATAATTCATACTGTCTGATATGGTAATAGAGTCGAAGGACTATAGTCCTGTAGATATTTCTAGGACTTGGAGATGTTATTTAGTACAACGTTGTATTAAATATTCATGTTCTAAATGATTTCTAGAGAAGTTTCAACCTTGATGAGGCTAAAACGCTCGTTTTATTCAGATTCCAACGATCGAACTTTCTCACCCGAATAGTACTCGGCTGGAGATACATCATTTTAAAAATGCGATAACTTCAGTTTGCAATAACCAATTGTACAATGTGATATATGACATTGTAGAAAATATGTCATTCTTTGCTTCCATATAATTATATTTTTAATTCAACAACGACAAAAAGATGAAAATCAAGTGTAATAACTTGACAAAATTCGTTTTTGAAAGTTCTTTTTCATTCGGCTTGAAAACTTACAAAATGTACTTGCGTCTCCTTCATATTTATACCATATGAAAGGTAATTTAATACACTTCACAAATATGTCAATTTTGAAGCCGTTTATTTCTTAATCGGGTCAGGAGCCAACAAAGACCAGCAAAGGACAAAATAAAATATCATATTGTTGGCTTTCAGCGGCAATCCAGCCCGTTGATTGGTTGAATCAGCATCACGCAGATTCTCCACGTCTCGCGAAGAAGAGAGAGGGGGAGAGAGAATTTCTCTTTCCCCGCACAGCGCGTTGTTCCGAGGGGAGCCTGGTATTGCGTTAATTGAATGAGGCCAATCACTGGCCCGCTTCAAACACACCCCTTCGTACCATCCAATGGGAATGCTCGTTCGCTTTTTAGTTGTTCTTAATTTGTACCTGAGTGGTATTTTCTTGGCTCCTGACCCGATTATCCAACGCAACAAAATAAAACCTACGTATCCTGAAAGAGTATAAAACATGCTTTACAATGATTATAAAATCAATGAGACGCAAGAAGCATAAACTGTTATTTTTCACCTCTGAACTTATTATTTTTGGTGATATTTGACAACAAATTGCACTGGTAAAATTTGATTTAATACTTGATTAATTATGATAGACATAAAATATGATTCTTCCTCTAACATTTGATACCACATTCATTCATTAAAGACTATGTTAAGGTTCCATAAACCTCAAAATAATACCCCTCTGCTTTGCTCATTGGTGCGTGCGGTTCGGAAATCTATGAATACGATATGAATAAATACAGTGGAATCGGGCTGAGTTGCATTCTGACGGTGATGTCACCTCGGCAACATTGGGAAACTGTTTTTGAATAAACATTATGAATATAATTAGCTAATTTGCACATTTTGGAAATAAGGTCAGGGGTATTTTTGATCTAGGAATAGTACCATAGTGATTAAAACAACTTCACTAGTGTAATTTGGGGGCAATGAATCCATTTCCGGTGCTCGTTTACAAGTGCCATATAGGCAACACCATGATATTTAAGATGGTCGCCCCTAATTTGCATATGTATGAATATTATTGATTTTCCAGTAGCTACAGCCTCTGATAAGCAATAATTACAGGTAATTTAGATTCAATCATGCTTCTTATGTGTATCAATCAAAGATACTTCACTCAATACTCAATTAAGGGAATATGCATACTAGGTAAATAAACAAATTACGTAAATAATATGCATTGCTAGCTATATGTTCTTACTCATGCAATGTGTGCATCGTATATGTCTGAGTGTGTGTGTGTAACTGTAGGTATTTAATGTATGTTGTATAATGTGAATCAATTGTGCAAATTTATGTAATTTGTATCTGTAAGGGGGCTACTGCTTACAAGCATTTTACTTTTTTGTATTTTCAATATTTCAATATTTATCTGTATTAATACATTATGCTTGATCTATTTTTGATCGAAATTGATATGAACTTTAACTGAAGCTAAGGGTTGCCAGGGTGGCAACTAATCTGAAATATCCTTACTACATATTTACAACATGACCGAAAAATATTGATCTAGAATCATTGCTTTGAAGAGGCTATATATAGCCACTGAAAATTAATAATATTCATAAATATGCAAATTAGGGGCAGCCATCTTGGATTTCAGGGTGTTGTCTATATGGCTCTTGCAAATAAGCAACTGAAATGGTTTCCTTGCCCTAAATTACTCTAACATAGTTGTTTTGATCACTATTGTACTATTCCTAGATAGCAAATGACCCCTGATCGTATTACAGAATTATGCAAATTAGCTCATTTTCTTCATAATGATTATACAAAAGTTTCCCAATGTTACCGACGTGGCAACAAGTCTGAAGTTTCTGTAGAAACCATATAGAACATGAATAGTTAAAACAACATTGTACTAAAGAACGTCTTCAGATCTCATACACAAAATATAGGACCACCTAAAGGACGACTACTTCATGACATTCGCACAGCGTTGTGCGAAGAATCCTGCAAAGACTATGAGCGATCTCTCTTCAACCCCCACCGCCTCCTACACCAATGTTCTAGCAGAATCATACCGATCACATAATTATATTCTTCCAGTTACAGGCTAGTCCTCTACATCGTAATATCTAAGGGTAACAACGGTTTATATTTTGTTCACTCACCTCGTGCTTCTATGTAGATGGTCTTATTTAAATATCCTTCGATGCTGATGCTGTCTCTCATTTCCAAAGAACATGTCAAACTGAATGACAACGGTCTAGAAATATTAACATCAATAAGAATGTTGCCGTGTAATGCATCCTCAATATTCTGGTGGAAAAAGTTGTAATTCCACCAATCGATTGATGATGTCCATGTCAGATGAAATGGCGACTGGACAAGGCGATCAGCGAAACATACAAATCTTTGCTTAGTACCGATGATGACATCGGTACGTTCACCGTCAACAAACAACTTCTCTAAACCATGGCGAATGAAGATATCACTGGGTGGGGCTGCAACAAAACAAACAAATATCATACTAGAATTAACTTACACAAGTTTATTTGATGATAACATGTTTCATATCATGATATAAAATCCATATGCAACCACGTGTTAACTTTTAAGTTCTAAATACGTTTCATTCTTGACATATAAACCAATCATACAAAAAACTAAAATATATTTGTTTCTAAAACAAGAAGTACGCTCGCGAGGCCATGTACAAGTGTACAAAATTAAAACAAAAAGCAACATTTAGCTAAAAGGGCCTGAAAATAACTTTGCGGAATACCCTCTCATTTTTGGGAATGACAGCTTAACTTTAATCACTACTTCAAAATGATTATTTCGTTTTTGAAGGAAAATCACTATATCCGATATTTCATTGCAAAACATTGAATGTGTTAGTGCAGAAACCTGTAACTAGTAGTTCAACCAAGATTCTTTTGTAGTCCTCGCCTCCCGAAACAAAACAGGTGTAGTTTCCTGCATCATCTTTGTTCACGTCAGACACAATCAGAGCACTTGATCGGTCATGTCGGTTATCAATGATTGCATATCGCCCATTCGTTTCATTTGAACAACCAATTCCACATCGTATGAGAGTTTCTTCTCTAAAAGTCCAAGTTATTGCTGATGATCCACTGGAATGGTTGCAGGGCAGATAAGCATCCTCTCCTTCTATTATCTCTGTCTTGGACGAGAAAACATTTTGAATTCCGCAAACTGGATGCCCTAGAATATTCAGATAAAGTAATAAGTAGCACGCCCTAGTTATGTTTCAATGTAGCACGCCCTAGTTATGTTTCAATGTTTTTCTATCACAAAACAAATATCATGAAAAGTAAAAGTATTTCATCGATATCTTAGATCAGAAGATCTATGTCAAAATATTTAGTAAGATTTAACTAAAATTTATTATCCACAATTTCTGCACACTTTTTTTCTGCAGAAAAGGGTATTTGCCAAATTCGGTACAAACATGCCATTCTGTATTTCCTTCATGCTTCCAGTTGTTTTAAATATTTCACTACGATTTTGTCGCTTGGCTGTCCAAATGCTTGATTTCTGCATTTAGATAAGATGATTAGCATTATTGCATCAGGTGTAAACATTACAGGACAGGCACCATTAAAATACGTGAATAAATTGATTCCTCCTTAAAAGGAATATTTACTAAAATCTTAACTCTTCTTATATTATAATAACTAAGCAGAGTTTTAAATCAGTATAAATTCGTAAGACTAAGAACGGTGTGATTTGTTTTGGGTTAAACAATTACATAGCCTATAGTTGCAACAAAAGGCTGTAACCCGATATATCACCGGGATTAATTTGATCAAATAAAGACAAGATTTATGTTATACAAAATTATATCAGAAATGAAATTCATTGGTTCCAAACTGATGAATATACTCTATCATGATCCCTTTAGATTTGAATGATGATATCAATATTTGTCAATATACCTTACCAATATTATGCAGGTTAAATGTCAGAAGAAATACTGCGACGTTCAAGATCATGATTTCGCCGTGTCGTCAATAATTTCAGAAATATTGCTTATACTTGTTATTTTAGTTCCGTAAATTAAATTCCTCCTCATTTGACATGTATGTCACGAGCGCATTAGTTTAAATGTACGAAGACTATGCTATAGTTGAAAGGAAACTTTCACTACCGCACGCAGCGAATCTCAACGATAAAATGATACATGGTTGATATCCTTGCAAAACTCTCACCCGTTACAAGCCCACGTTTCCACTGCATGGGCGGATAACTATCAGGATGGAAAGTACTAAATTTTCTCCAGTCACTTATATTGCGCATCTACTATATTAATATACTGTACTGCGCATAAGAAATATTATTTTTATAAAACACCTTAGGATTTTTCGAAGTGTCAATTCACAGCACATGACATTTATTGAACGATCTCAGAAACCTGCTCGTGAATTAGATTGTCCATTGCACGGTGCATGATTAGTGACATCACTTACGTGCACATAAACAAAGATTGCATGAATTTACCTATTGTAAACAAACACGTATTTGTAGCACTTGCACATGTTAACCCTATTAAGCCCAATCTATTTTGGCGTTCCCAGGCCCAAGGAACACCCAAACTTCACTTGTTTACTAAAAGAAAAACAAAAAATTTCAACAAATGAAAAACATGCTCTTCAATTTATGGTTACCATGGCAACAAGAAGTGGCCAATATAGTCAAAGTTCATACCAACATGTTCGCAATAAGATTTTAGAAAAAGTCACCAAATTTGGTGACAATCGAATTAAAACTGTGGAAGCACTGATTAAAAGTATGGTAGTGGTGGCTCATTGACCCCCCCCCCCCCCTCTTGGGGTTGATAGGGTTAATGCGCTTCACAATGAAACGCGCATAACTTTTTTCGATTTCGACTGGGTGAAATAGGGAGTTACGAGTATATGACACGCATGGACTATTTTATTGGGACATTTACATGGGCCATTATTTAACGACAGGCGTTGATCTGAGAGCAAATGCATTGCTCATTTGATACGAAATTTTGATGTATTTGTCAATTTCTATACTTAATTGTAGTTTCAATCAGGCTTCGGTAGGCGGATGGCCTTTCGTGCTCACAAGGAAAAATGGCTGTTTTGGGGGATTTGAACCCCCCTTTTTAAATGTTAGCCGGCCTTGAGACCACTCGGCCTCGAACATTTGTAAAGAAGCCCGGTCTCGGGAAAGTATTGAAATTTCTTGGTCTTGGCTTCGAAAATTTTCCACGAACACCCTCCCCCCCCCCCCCCCCCCCCCCCCCCCCCCCCCCCCCCCCCGCTGAGAGGATTCTTAATGGTCTTGGTCTTGGCCCCGAACATTTTTGACGGATCGTGGTCTCTGTCTCAAAAATGTTGAAGGTACTTGTCTAGGCTTCGAAAATGTTATTCGGACTCCCCTCCCCCCCCCCCCCCCCCCCCTCCCCCACTGAGAGGGTTCACCACTAATGGCCTTGGTCTCGGTCTCGAAATTTGTTGACGGATCGTGGTTTCGGTCTCGAAAATGTTGAAGGTACTTGAAGGTCTCGGCTTCGAAAATTCCCCCCCCCCCCCCCACACACACACTGAGAAGGTTCTCAACCAATGGCCTTGGTCTCGGTCTTAACATTTTTGAAGGACCGTGGTCTCGGTCTCGAAAATGTTGTAGGTACTTGGTCTACCGGACACCCCCCCCCCTTTCCGGTCTCGGTCCCGAAAATCACCCCACCCCCTTGAAAAAAATCCTGGGTACGCCACTGCTCACAAGTGGCACTATTGAGGAACAGAATGAAATGGAATTGAGTAAAACAGAACACCACATTTTCAACAAGATCCCTATAGGATGTATAACATAAACATTAAGATTCCATGTTAGTGTTTTGGTTGCTGAAAAAAAAATGGAATTTCATGAACGGAAGCAAACATAACTAGAAAGCAGAGTAAAGTTTGAAAGTATATGATTAAACAGTACTTCGCATTTAGCAAACAATCTGATTTCCAATTAAGCAGAGGCAAAGTTCACATATAAGTACAATTTCATTACCACACTGTATTGATTTTTGCGACGCGATGACTTTACATTCGTTGTACATTATTGCCCCATGTCATTAGGAATTATACAGTGGGTATGACAGTAAACTGCGGTATGCTGCATTGTAGCCTGTACAACAAAGCGATAACTATAGCTTTAGAACTACGCTGAATATGCTGAGTAAAGACAAACAGCTCAAATAGGGTAAGCATAATTGTCTTCATACTGTTGTATATAAATACAAACCATTTAAAAAACTCATTACTGGGATATTTGTGTTGCTAGATTAACTTGGTATATAATTTACAATCAATAGGAAATATTATTAATAATGATAAGCATTAAAATCTGTTCTCATTCTATCACAGAGAGACGAGTTGTATGGAGATATTCTACAGACGATTTCACGATGGCCAGACTATTCATTTCGACAATAGGTAAGATTTATCCTACTATAATGTATCACGATAAAGTTTGACAAAACTAAATACACAATTCAGGGAATTCACAGTATTCTATTGCGTGCAGATTTTAATTGCAATAATATAGAAATAACGTTTTGACTTAGTGACCAAAAGTTTGTGCAGTACTAGGGAACATGGCTGACCAAGGTTTGAAAACCATGTATAACATTTCATAAGATAATTTAACCGCATTGTGCCACCCTTCATATTTAGTTCAGCCGTCAAATGCCCGATCGCCCCAAAAAATGTGCATGCGTGTGAAGTAATAATTTATACTGGTTTCTATACTGGTCTAAATACTGATGGTGATTTTTTGGTATGTAAAATCATTCCATTGACAAACGTATGGTAATTTATGCTAATACGGTCATAACATTTATAGTTTGTTCACAATCATGGGCGTTGATAGCGGAAAGAAGGGGGGGGGGATATATTCCCCCACATTTGAGGTGGGGGATGGCCTGTATTACTATTCCCCAAAAATATTTTGGGTAAATAATGTAATATCAGAGAACTACAAAATATAGAGATATATTACCCCCAATTGTTCAATATGTGAAAGTGATGAGTGAGAGTGATGAACTGCCCAAATAAAAAAAAAAACATTTTGGGGACTGCATCCTCTGGACCTTCATTAAAGGCTTTAGCCCGGTCCCCATCTTTTGTACCGTCCTGCTCATTTAAAAATTGAAACCAATACAAATGTTTGTGTCATTCATGTAGGATCTACTTTGATATCAGGTGGGATTTATATTATTTCGTTCTCTTTTTAATGCTTTACTATTCAGTTATCCTACTTGGAACTAAAGACGTACTAGCTTTTCAAGGTGTTATCAACAGTTCAGTCACCATACCCTGCGACATACCAGAAGGCTTTGATACTGAATTAGTCAGATGGTTCGTCAATGTTTCGACTAAGCCACTTTTGACATACCTTCCTAAAGATAACTTGATTTTGCCATCTGACCACGATCCTCGGTTTTCTATGACTGACCCTGGAGGACTCATCATATCACCTTTAAATAAATCTGATTCTGGGGTGTACAAGTGCCTCGTTACATCTCCATTGCAAGAGGAAGATGTGGAGTCTGTGGCCAATCTCACTGTTCTAGGTAAATAGTGGTCCATTTACGGATTGAATAATTAACACATTTTGTTTAATGTCACAATAGAAACATATGATGCATTATATTAGTTAGAATCGGAAATGTGTTTAAGCATTGTATACCGCATTGTATACGGTGCAAACCGCTAGGCACTTACATTAGGTTGCTCCTTAAAAGGTGCATAATTCCACGTTAAAGTAAACGTGTACAGATGGACATTTAGAGTTCTAGATTGCACCTTAACAGTGTAACTCGAACCTTCAAATTATTAAGTGCTGCTATATCACTTTGCCAGAAGGTGTAAAGTTGCACATGTTAAGATGCTTCCAGTGTGGCAATGGTTTGCACCGATATAGGTGCAAATTTAATCCTTGTTTACTTAGTGTGTATTTAAAAAAGTTAGTTTTAATTTTTCTGATCGCTGAGACAATTATTAATGGATAAGCAAAATTGTAAATAAATAAAGAACAAAATGGTGGTACTTTATTTCTTTGTACCCTTTCTAGCAACTTTAAAAAATGGCGCAACGTTAAACCTTTTAAAGGTGAAATTTATTCGCAACGGTGGCAACTCATTTTATGTTGGAACTTTGCACCTGTAGGTATGGTGTAAAGTTGCACTTTAGATTAAAGGTGCAAGGTTAAACACATAGAGGTCACAGTGGCATGTTGGGGTGCTACATTGCACCCAAAAGATGCAACGATGCACCTTCAACACAAAGGTGCATTAGTGGGTTAATATAAAGGTGCAAAGGCGCTGCCAGTGTGGCAAAAAAAGGTGCAGATTTTACCCTTTGTACCCTGTGCACGATGGACATATGATCATTTACATATCTGGTAGGAGTGTGTCGTCACAACATTATTAACCAAAAGGAAGAGACTGGAGTTAATTTCAATTTTCAGCACAGATAATGACTGGTACTTTACTTATGGTTGATCTTTCTTCAATCAATGTTATTACATGAAATCAGGTCAACTGATTGTGACGCCATTAATACGTTTGTTTTATTATGATCTAGATGGATGTGTCATGTGGGCGTACAGCCCGCTACTCATGGCTACTAGCAGCGGATGTTCATCTGGCCAATTGGTAGCATATGCTGAACAGTGTAACTTTATCTGTCATCAGGGCTACCAGTTAATTGGAGATGCCTTTATACAGTGCCAGGGTGATGGCCAACTATCAAACGTCCGTCCTAACTGTAAAGGTAAGAACCGCCCTAACTTAAAAGTGAATATAAAATATTTTTAAAAGATAGAACACATATGTTAAACTATCTGTTCTACGTACACTGACACATGTGTAAATATATTTGTTTCTCTGTAAATGTATTGTTTTCTTTGGCATGTATATAGCTTATCGTACATTTAACGAAATGAATCTATCCATTTATTTGTAAGCTCATTTTATTCTCATCAGACAGTGTACGTCAACAGTATTTACCTTACTGGAGTGTCTGTGTCCTCTCATTGTTTCATGCATAATGTTAGCAATAATCCCTATCTTGTTCTGAATCATGTCGTCGAGTTTTTTTGTTTGTTTGTTTACCGGAAACGTGAATTTGTTGTAGGGGTTGGGAAAATGTTTCTTAGTATTCTTTATTTTCTCTGGTTCGTTTTATGAATATTCCTATATCTCACCCTTCCTCTTTCTCTTTCTTTCTCATCCTCTTACTATTTGTGTAATTGTGGAGGTTATTTTCTTTCTACTTCCTGTCTTTCTACTTCTATACCCCTATCCCATCTAACTGTTTCATTCCCTCTATTTGTCTTCCTCCCCCTCTTAACTGTATTTCCCCTTTTATTAGTTTGTTATTAACCGTCTCCAACCCTTTCTCGTCACTCTTTCTCTATCAATCCATACATATCTGCCTCTTAACACCCCCAATACCTCATATTCCACATACCTTCAATCCTTTATTTTCATTCCCCTAATTTATCGCCCATTCTCTCCATCGCCTGTCTCCCCTCCCCCTCCCTATATCAACCCTCTCTTACAACAATGCAGAAGTGACCTGTACAATCGGCAACCTCTCCTCCCGCCTGATCGATAAGAACAAGACTTGCGTGAACGACGCACATGTTCCTTATGGAACGGTTTGTGATTTTGAATGCACCACCGGTTACAGCCTAACTGAAAAGGGACCAATATTGATCACGTGTGGTGATGGCGTTCTTCCCGTTTTTCCACAATGCGATAGTAATAATTAAATCTTTCATTCAGCAAATTTGTTAAAAGTAATGTTTGATTTAAGTTATGTGGTTGAAACGAATATATAATGTCTCGAATAACTAGCATATAACGTAATCGTAATGTTAACGTTGTAATGAAGCAAATATTCATACTTTAAATTAAAAATAAAGATAACTTGTAACATCGTGTAATATGATTAATCGTTTTCATAATTACCAACATGACGATTATTATTTTATAAGTATAAATTTGTATTATTATTTATATTATTGCCTTACTTTCTTTAACTGCATATTTTATCAATAATATGAATAATTTAGAATACAATACAAATGGAATTTATTGAATAAAGAATGTTAAATAGTAGGCGTATAGTATTACTTTTCTATTTCTGTGTTGTAATGCAAAATTTAAGGAACTTAAACAAAATCACAGAACAAACTTACTGTGTCTTTTTGAAGATTACAGGATTTCATAATATGTGATTTGTCCGTTATGATCCATTTTGAGAGCTAAAACTATCTCAATATCTGCTCGATGTCATTTCAGAGGAATCAACGAGTCAGAACCTTTGGTATATTGCACTCATCGTCTTCTTCATGGCGGTTATTGGTATTGGAATAGGCGCACTTGTATGGTGGCTCCACAGAAAAAATAAAGGTATTTTTTATCGTTGATTTATTTTGTCAGGGCATGGAGTTAGCGCATTTCGGAATTAAGCTCTTCATATACAGTTATTTGATCAGAATAAGAGAATGATATTGTATCTAAGACAATGAATTGTACCAGTGGATGAATTCACGTATGTGCTCATTATTCTTTTAATATTTTACACCAAATTAGGTTATAATGAAATTGTGCGCTTGAACAGTTTTTAGAATAGACTAAGACAGTTTTGGTACAGAAAACATATTTCATTGAATACCTCTGTATTCCGTTTTTCATCGATTCATTTATCTGCAAAATAGTTCTCATGAAAAATGACGGTTTGTTCTTGAAGATCCCAGTTATTTGTTTTGTATACGCGTCACGCTATTTAGATATAATCGGTGCAATCAATATAAACAAGTTGATGACTGCGCTCTGTAATTGGTCATTATTAGCATTATCATTATTGTTATCTTTCTTGATGTTTGTACGTTGTGAATAATTATCAAAGTAAATGTAAAGAAAGTGATGTAAACTGCTTGTTCACTATAAAGGCAAGTTTAATAAAATGTAAATTATCAAAGTAGGTTGATATATATAATTAATCGGGGATTTAAATGGATCGTGTATGATGTTCAAGACAAATTGTGACTATTATGTTAGGTGTTAAACCTAATACCGTGCCTGGCCTTGTCAACGAGGTTTTCGTGTATCTTTATCATATTTTCATTCTAAATACAGAGAATAATATTGAGAAGCCTGATGCAGAGGGCAGCGGAAATAGCCATCCTTTGATTGAGGTAATGCACATTTCCGAATCTTTTCATTAGTAAAGACATTTTTTACTGCTATTCATGGGCCCAAAAAATACTTTTGACCGCTGGAGCGTAATAGATTATGTTGGTATGTGATCTAAAATGTCATGAAGTCAAACCTACCATAACTGAATTATGTTGGTATGTGATCTAAAATGTCATGAAGTCAAACCTACCATAACTGTCGTATATGCCTATATTTCATGTAAAGCAGTGGCGTAGCGTGTTCGGACTGATTGGGGCACGCAAATTTACGGGGGAGGGGGGGGGGGGGGGCACACCTTATGCACATTTATTCTGTAGATTAAATATTGTTATATTAGTAAATGTTTCTGCCATCCAATAAAACTCCGCTCAAGTATAAGCAATTATGATGTTTGCTGTGTATGATTAAGTTGTATTTAAAGTGGAATAATAATGTGATAACGAATCATTATTAAGTGTCTTATTTACTTTAAATTAAATTCTAGTAAAATGCAGAACGTAATTGGAAAAATTATTTCACTATACTGCCATTGCACGTGTATATGTAACTAACATTATTCTTACGTTTTTTGTTTGTTTGATATCTTAATATCACATTAACAAAACTGTTCGTTTCAATAATACAGATAAACGATCACAATAATGGCCATGATATCGGGGAAACCGACGAAGATGCCGTTCGTGTAATCACAGTAAGGCATAATTTTTTTTTCTCATTTTGTAGCTTCATATTGTTAAATCAATAAATGTTTCAGCCATCCAATACAACTCCGCGCGAGTGTAACCAATCATGATGTATGGCGTGTATGCCTAAGTTCTATGAAAAGTGGAAAATACGTAATAACTGATAATTATTAAGTCGCTTATTGACTTTAATTCAAATACTAGTACAATGCTGAATGTTACTGGCAAAACTACTTCCCTATACTGTTATGACATTTGCAAAATCACATGTAATGATCAAATTGGACAAATGGTAGTGTAACTAAAGGCTGTACTAACATAGTTAAAATCCTCAAAACTTTCAGTTTAGTTTATACACACGATATGTAGATCCGGAATTAACTACACACCTTAATTTTGGAAAGGATGATGACTGTCTCTAATGTGCAGCACCAGTATACATACTTTGAATCTCAAGTTGCAGACTAGCATTGTGATTTGTGACTGCATTGTTATAGTTTATATTATGTTTCTATGTATACAATATGTAAGGGTGGAATTATTTCTATATGCATTTATTTGTTTAAGGTGTGTATTGTTATCAAAGCGTATATTGCTTTTAGAACATGACAATAAAATGAATCTAAATTATAAATTTGATTTTCTTTAATATCTAGTTTGTATCGTGATTTCAGTCTTGCTTTATCGTCAGTATTTAAAAATAACCATGCCAACTAAATTTATCTAAACACTCTACCCCCATTTCTTGTTCTAACAAAATGTGTTTTGTCAATAACACAGACATATGGAGGTTTCATGGACTTATTGCGGGAACAAATCGGAGAAAGAACTACGGCAATGATAAAGGTATTGCAGACATTGGAGCAAGCTGAGTTGAGGAACATGCCGAAGCTTTGTAAAATGGAATTTTGTGATAATGTAAGTGAATAACTGAAATAAAGTGAATAAAAATTACACGCCTTCCAAAACATCCTTTTAAAGGGACTTAGTAACATTGTCCAAATCCTCTAAATCCGTTTGGAATTCTAGCGGTTCACAATTGAAGTGTTAAGATGTCAAATTATCAACTGGATCGTCAGAACCGTGTACAAAGTGAGTGCAATGATTTGGTGAATACCACTTTGCCTTTTTTTGCTCATTACTCGGCCATATAAAATCCATTTAACTTAAAATTTCCTCACAACACCCAGTGGACATATCAGATAACACCAATATACATTGTATCAACCACTCATCACTTTTTGCACATGTCAACAAAGTTACTAGATCCCTTTAATGATATTAATTTATATACGTTTCACAATATTTCATTTTGAAATGTAATGAAAAAATAAGTTGATGTATACGAAACAATATTATCACTCTAAAGCGAAGTTATAAAAACATCTTATGTAGACTATATTATCTTTGTTGATGGCCAATACTTTGCTCTTGAAGAAATCTTAAAATTAGCCGTGTAATTATACATTTAATTATGTTCACGTTACCTATCAAATGATCACTGGAATATGAACTCAGATCCAGTTTGGAATATATTGATTAATATATTTCAGGAAGCAGTAGCTAAGGAATCGGTACTTGACGCCTTTGTCTGGTATGTTGCTGAAATTGTCCGCTGCATAGACCAATCAAATCAGAGGGTGGCTCTTGAACTAACAACTGACATCATACTATCCGCTGAGGACATCACATCAGATGGTTCGAAGAAGACTGCGTCAGTTGTTTCCCTTGAACAAATAGGTGCCAGCGGGACTAACATGACTAAGGTAGTTGTATTCGCTGTTTGGGAACAGAACACAATACATACATGTTCAATGTATAGCGACAATAAAAATTATACTTATATAATTACCCATATTTCTTGGGTTTATTAAGAGATTAAGTATATATAATTCTATGGAATCTATATATTGTTCGTCTTCATTATTAATTTAATTACTATTATGTAACTTTGTAAATTAACGATATTCAATTAGGACAATTCAAAAATAAATTGTTGTCTTCGAAGAAGCGCACAAAACCACTGTTCATAGTGATAACGTCAACTACAGTCAGAGAGCCGTGCATGTTTTAATGAGGCTAAAGCGCTTGTCCTTTTCAGATTCCCCCGATCCAACTCTCTTTCCCCGAGTATTACGCGGCTGGAGACACATTATTTTTAAAATGTGATAACTTCAGTTTGCAATAACATATTGTACAATGTGATATATGACAATGCAGAAAATAGTTCACTCTTTGCTTCCATATAAATATATTTTCAATTTGACAAAGACAAAAAGATGAAAATCAAGTGTAATAACTTGACAAAATTCCTTTTTAAAAGATTTTTTCATTGCGCTTGAAAACTTATAACATGAAGTTGCGTCTCCTTCATATTTATATCATATGAAAGGCAATATAATGCACTTTATAAATATGTCAATTTCGTAGACGTTTATTTCGTAATCGGGTCAGGATCCAACAAGGACCAGCAAAGGACAGAATAAAATATCGAATTGTTGGCATTCAGCGGCAATCCAGCCCGTTGATTGGCTTAGTAGCATCGCGCAGATTCTCCACGTCAGATGATTTCCCGCGATGAAGAGAGAGGGGGAGAGAGATTTTATCTTTCCCGCACAGCGCGTTGTTCCAAGGGGGATAGACCGGCAGCTCAGAGGTCTTTTGTGCATCGAAAAGCGTACTGATTGTTGAACATATGAATATTTAGAGGAGAATGTATCAAAACCAACAATATGAGTCTCCCGGGCTGTACCTGGTGGGAAAGAAGTCCTTTGCGCCTCCAAAGTTTGACCCCTGGGGATTGTCTGATGCTTCTATTTGTTTGCGAATTTACTGTGTTCAACATCGCTCGCTACGGGGAAAGCGAAATAGCGGGGACACCTATTACAAAAGGATCGCTGATGCGGATCTGCAAATTTTGGAACATTTTACTTTGCCTGTTTTAAAAGACGAAATACACGTCGATGCATTGGGGATTATATCCAAAACCTTTTGCAACTTAACAAATATGTCTTACAGATTACTGAATACATATTGATAGCACGTTTGAATATGCCAAAGGCCATATAAATACCTTTGAATGCACCCCATCACCAAAAGAAGATCAGACATGACTTCCACTAACAACTAAATTTCACACATTAAAACAACACCCGTGTATAAATATACAGGGATTAAAACTAAAGTAAATAGCCGAATGCAGAGGAACCAATAATATGAGCGCATGGCATAGCGACGGGGGGGGGGGGGGGGGGGGGGGGGGGGGGGTGACAAATGTGGTGACAATAGAGAAATGTATCAATAGGGCCTTTACTCAGTCTGTGCAGTCATGTTTAGAGTGGCAGATGGTTGTCATGGGATATCTTTTGTTCTCTTTCATGAGAACAATTTTACAACCATCGCATCAAGGAATTTCTAATCGATGTAACAACTAACAAGAATATTAACAAGCCTTTCAATTCGATGAATAGGCCTACACGTCTTTTTTCACTTGACCGTAGTATTGCACATGCGCACAACGTAACTGGTAACTGTGAACTGTGGCCGAGAGCACGATCATGACCCGGCCAGGACCAGCCTAGTTCCACTGATCTCTAGATGTGCTTTACGGTTGAATGTGTAAGGGCGGCATGTGTACTCTGCTACGTTGTGTTGATTTGTATGTAATTCTAGCATATTGACATGGATGAGTGCAGCGATTTTTTTTCACTCTACGTCATCACGTAGGAAATGTGGAAGCTCCGCTTTTTAAAACATAACTTTTGCGAGTCGATTTTCAATATTCATAGGCATCTGCAGGGTAATTTAACGGGAGATATTTGTATCCAATATGTATTCTGTAATCTGTAAGACATATTTGTTAAGTTGCAAGAGGTTTTGGGTATAATTCCCAATTCATCGACGTGTATTTCTTCTTTTAAAACGGCCAAGGTAAAATTTTCCGAAGAAGGCCTGATACGGACCACTGATCCTTTTGTAATTATCTCGCTTACCCCACAGGTACCAATGTTAGACACGGTACTTCGCCACAAAATAGAAGCATCGCACAAACCCCAGGGGCCAAACTTTGGAGGCGCAAAGGACCCCTTTACCACCGGGTACAGCCCAGGAGACTCATAGTTTTGGTTTTGTTACATTCTCTTCTAAATATTCATATGTTCAACAATCAGTACGCTTTTCGATGCACAAAAGACCTCTGAGCTGCCGGTCTATAATACGAAATATACGGTGGTTACACAGTGACACATAACAGTATATTGGAAATATTTTTCCAAAAAAGATGAAAATCAAGTGTAATACTTGACAAAATTCCTTTTTAAAAGATGTTTTCATTGCGCTTGAAAACTTATAACATGAAGTTGCGTCTCCTTCATATTTATATCATATGAAAGGCAATATAATGCACTTTATAAATATGTCAATTTCGTAGACGTTTATTTCGTAATCGGGTCAGGATCCAACAAGGACCAGCAAAGGACAGAATAAAATATCGAATTGTTGGCATTCAGCGGCAATCCAGCCCGTTGATTGGCTTAGTAGCATCGCGCAGATTCTCCACGTCAGATGATTTCCCGCGATGAAGAGAGAGGGGGAGAGAGATTTTATCTTTCCCGCACAGCGCGTTGTTCCAAGGGGGATAGACCGGCAGCTCAGAGGTCTTTTGTGCATCGAAAAGCGTACTGATTGTTGAACATATGAATATTTAGAGGAGAATGTATCAAAACCAACAATATGAGTCTCCCGGGCTGTACCTGGTGGGAAAGAAGTCCTTTGCGCCTCCAAAGTTTGACCCCTGGGGATTGTCCTGATGCTTCTATTTGTTTGCGAATTTACTGTGTTCAACATCGCTCGCTACGGGGAAAGCGAAATAGCGGGGGACACCTATTACAAAAGGATCGCTGATGCGGATCTGCAAATTTTGGAACATTTTACTTTGCCTGTTTTAAAAGACGAAATACACGTCGATGCATTGGGGATTATATCCAAAACCTTTTGCAACTTAACAAATATGTCTTACAGATTACTGAATACATATTGATAGCACGTTTGAATATGCCAAAGGCCATATAAATACCTTTGAATGCACCCCATCACCAAAAGAAGATCAGACATGACTTCCACTAACAACTAAATTTCACACATTAAAACAACACCCGTGTATAAATATACAGGGATTAAAACTAAAGTAAATAGCCGAATGCAGAGGAACCAATAATATGAGCGCATGGCATAGCGACGGGGGGGGGGGGGGGGGGGGGGGGGGGTGACAAATGTGGTGACAATAGAGAAATGTATCAATAGGGCCTTTACTCTGTGCAGTCATGTTTAGAGTGGCAGATGGTTGTCATGGGATATCTTTTGTTCTCTTTCATGAGAACAATTTTACAACCATCGCATCAAGGAATTTCTAATCGATGTAACAACTAACAAGAATATTAACAAGCCTTTCAATTCGATGAATAGGCCTACACGTCTTTTTTCACTTGACCGTAGTATTGCACATGCGCACAACGTAACTGGTAACTGTGAACTGTGGCCGAGAGCACGATCATGACCCGGCCAGGACCAGCCTAGTTCCACTGATCTCTAGATGTGCTTTACGGTTGAATGTGTAAGGGCGGCATGTGTACTCTGCTACGTTGTGTTGATTTGTATGTAATTCTAGCATATTGACATGGATGAGTGCAGCGATTTTTTTTCACTCTACGTCATCACGTAGGGAAATGTGGAAGCTCCGCTTTTTAAAACATAACTTTTGCGAGTCGATTTTCAATATTCATAGGCATCTGCAGGGTATTTAACGGGAGATATTTGTATCCAATATGTATTCTGTAATCTGTAAGACATATTTGTTAAGTTGCAAGAGGTTTTGGGTATAATTCCCAATTCATCGACGTGTATTTCTTCTTTTAAAACGGCCAAGGTAAAATTTTCCGAAGAAGGCCTGATACGGACCACTGATCCTTTTGTAATTATCTCGCTTACCCCACAGGTACCAATGTTAGACACGGTACTTCGCCACAAAATAGAAGCATCGCACAAACCCCAGGGGCCAAACTTTGGAGGCGCAAAGGACCCCTTTACCACCGGGTACAGCCCAGGAGACTCATAGTTTTGGTTTTGTTACATTCTCTTCTAAATATTCATATGTTCAACAATCAGTACGCTTTTCGATGCACAAAAGACCTCTGAGCTGCCGGTCTATAATACGAAATATACGGTGGTTACACAGTGACACATAACAGTATATTGGAAATATTTTTCCAAAAAAGATGAAAATCAAGTGTAATAACTTGACAAAATTCCTTTTTAAAAGATGTTTTCATTGCGCTTGAAAACTTATAACATGAAGTTGCGTCTCCTTCATATTTATATCATATGAAAGGCAATATAATGCACTTTATAAATATGTCAATTTCGTAGACGTTTATTTCGTAATCGGGTCAGGATCCAACAAGGACCAGCAAAGGACAGAATAAAATATCGAATTGTTGGCATTCAGCGGCAATCCAGCCCGTTGATTGGCTTAGTAGCATCGCGCAGATTCTCCACGTCAGATGATTTCCCGCGATGAAGAGAGAGGGGGAGAGAGATTTTATCTTTCCCGCACAGCGCGTTGTTCCAAGGGGGATAGACCGGCAGCTCAGAGGTCTTTTGTGCATCGAAAAGCGTACTGATTGTTGAACATATGAATATTTAGAGGAGAATGTATCAAAACCAACAATATGAGTCTCCCGGGCTGTACCTGGTGGGAAAGAAGTCCTTTGCGCCTCCAAAGTTTGACCCCTGGGGATTGTCTGATGCTTCTATTTGTTTGCGAATTTACTGTGTTCAACATCGCTCGCTACGGGGAAAGCGAAATAGCGGGGACACCTATTACAAAAGGATCGCTGATGCGGATCTGCAAATTTTGGAACATTTTACTTTGCCTGTTTTAAAAGACGAAATACACGTCGATGCATTGGGGATTATATCCAAAACCTTTTGCAACTTAACAAATATGTCTTACAGATTACTGAATACATATTGATAGCACGTTTGAATATGCCAAAGGCCATATAACTACCTTTGAATGCACCCCATCACCAAAAGAAGATCAGACATGACTTCCACTAACAACTAAATTTCACACATTAAAACAACACCCGTGTATAAATATACAGGGATTAAAACTAAAGTAAATAGCCGAATGCAGAGGAACCAATAATATGAGCGCATGGCATAGCGACGGGGGGGGGGGGGGGGGGGGGGGGGTGACAAATGTGGTGACAATAGAGAAATGTATCAATAGGGCCTTTACTCTGTGCAGTCATGTTTAGAGTGGCAGATGGTTGTCATGGGATATCTTTTGTTCTCTTTCATGAGAACAATTTTACAACCATCGCATCAAGGAATTTCTAATCGATGTAACAACTAACAAGAATATTAACAAGCCTTTCATTCGATGAATAGGCCTACACGTCTTTTTCACTTGACCGTAGTATTGCACATGCGCACAACGTAACTGGTAACTGTGAACTGTGGCCGAGAGCACGATCATGACCCGGCAGGACCAGCCTAGTTCCACTGATCTCTAGATGTGCTTTACGGTTGAATGTGTAAGGGCGGCATGTGTACTCTGCTACGTTGTGTTGATTTGTATGTAATTCTAGCATATTGACATGGATGAGTGCAGCGATTTTTTTTCACTCTACGTCATCACGTAGGGAAATGTGGAAGCTCCGCTTTTTAAAACATAACTTTGCGAGTCGATTTTCAATATTCATAGGCATCTGCAGGGTAATTTAACGGGAGATATTTGTATCCAATATGTATTCTGTAATCTGTAAGACATATTTGTTAAGTTGCAAGAGGTTTTGGGTATAATTCCCATTCATCGACGTGTATTTCTTCTTTAAAACGGCCAAGGTAAAATTTTCCGAAGAAGGCCTGATACGGACCACTGATCCTTTTGTAATTATCTCGCTTACCCCACAGGTACCAATGTTAGACACGGTACTTCGCCACAAAATAGAAGCATCGCACAAACCCCAGGGGCCAAACTTTGGAGCGCAAAGGACCCCTTTACCACCGGGTACAGCCCAGGAGACTCATAGTTTTGGTTTGTTACATTCTCTTCTAAATATTCATATGTTCAACAATCAGTACGCTTTTCGATGCACAAAAGACCTCTGAGCTGCCGGTCTATAATACGAAATATACGGTGGTTACACAGTGACACATAACAGTATATTGGAAATATTTTTCCAGGTCTTTTATATATGCCTGGTGTATAATGTTAGGTTCAGGGGACACTACAGTGTACTTTGAAGTAGGTTGAATAGGGAGTATATGGAG
>JBAMJV010002074.1:0-209947 GCA_037951105.1 Echinarachnius parma
AAACAAGGCCCCTGGTATGATGTGACGATTTACCCATGCGCTAGGAAGTTTGTTAGGCCTATAACGCGCTCTATGTCTTCTGAACGCGGTGAGCGTCGATCCTCGAGCACGGGACTGAAAATTATGTACTACTGGCGCTTTATTGGAAGGACTTCTTCAAACTGATATAGGTGGCTGCTATTGGCTAAGTGCTATGGGAACGACCGCTATCGTGCTTCGTCTACTTATCGTTGGATAACATCATTATCATCACACTTATAATAAAACATTATAATAATGAATGATATATCGACACATTGGCTAATGTCGGGTACATCATTTTTCTTTTTTTTTTTTTTGGCCAAACGATTGGGGTGGGGAGGGTGCGGGGGGCTCTGGGCCCACCGTGCCCCCCGTGCCCCCCCCCCCCCGTAGCTACGCCACTGGTATTACAACTACTAGTCAAATCTGCGTTAAAGTGACCACCTATAAAGGGAAACGAGAAACGATGGCTACTTATGCTAGGTTTACACCCCATGTCCCCCGCGGCGCCCACGGCAGGCCCCGTTTTAGCCACCGTGGCACAAAACAGGGATTGAACGTGAGACAACGGTAATGGGCAAACGTGACTGCCGTTGTATGCGGCGCCAGGATTTTTTAAACCTGTTCAACAAATTTGCCACGGACACCCTATAGCAGGCCGTAGTAAAAACGGGGTGTAACGCAACAAAACGTGACAGGCCGTAACAAAACTTGGAGGGCTGTCCGTAGTAGCGACGGGACGGACATTCCCGACATCTCACCGGTCCTTTCCCGCTCCCACTACGGGCGACCTCCAAGTTTTTGTTACCGGCCTATTACGTACTTCTCACGTTTCTGTTCGCGTTCACCCCCCGTTTTACTATGGCCTTGCTAGGCTTCTCATCCGCACCCGTGACTTGCCGTGGCAAAGTGTGTGTGACAGCTTTAAAATCTGGCCCCGTCATCCCAACGGCAACTCGCGGGCCTGTCACGTTATGCCAAGGTCCGTTCCCCACCGCGTTGTCTCACCGTCCATCTCCCGTTTAGTCCCTCGGTGGCCTGAAAGGTCGGGGCTGCCGTGGCGCCAGGGAACATGGTGTCAAACGCACCTTCAGTGGGGGGCGAAGGGTGCTTCTCCCTCTCCCCCCCCCCCCCCCTCCCCCCCCCCACGCGCCCGTCACCGGCTACCCGTGACTAGACCGTGAGAAAACTTGGCAAGACCTAACAAAACCTTGAATACAGAGGGGAAAATTTGTCAAAATCCTCACGGCGCACTACGTTTTTGGGGCAAATGGGGCCTTGCCGTACGTGGCCGCCGGGGACATGCCTGTGACCTTCTTTGTCATGTTATATAGACACGGTAACCGTCTAACTGGCGGCCCACTAAGCCAGGTTTGGCTGTACAACAATTTCAAAGAGCATTGCATTGGATCTATCCATATTGAAACAGAAGTTAGATGAAAACCTGTAATTTGTTGTGTGGGTGTTGTCTTGTTTTCATATTTCATAAATACAAAATAGTAGATTTTAACAAAATATGGTTCAAATGAATGAATTTGTATAAAAATTGAGAAGCTGTGTTCAAGTCAATCTTGTTGAGGCCTCGACCCTATTTAAATACATAGGCAACATTATTTATGAGTTGGCAGACAACGCACAATTACGTACCCTGCATATCTATAGGGCAAGCCCTGAAACTCCAGTGGAAAGCAAGATCACTCACATACACTCATTGACTTTGCACACAGTTTCTCAATTTGTACAAAAGGTGGTTTGTTGGAACCAAATTTGGATAACTACTTTGAAATTAATGACCGATTGTGTGGAATTGAGTTTGGATTACGCACCCCGACTATACACCCCGCAACCTTCACTTTTCAGCTTTCTTCTGCTCCAATTTGGATAGAATCCATGTAATACTTGTTGAATTACAATCTCGTACATACATACACAATAATGATACTTAGCACAAATAAAAACAGGACGTTCATATTATGAGATAATTTTAATGTTTAATTTTAATTAATTATTAGATTTAATTAATTTTAATTATTTTATTTTGTTCTCTGTATAGCTAATGAGTGTATGCTCAATTATTTATACTGAACTAGTGCACTAGACACACATGCGCTATTTTCTAATCAGTAGAGTGATTGAATATTCTAAATGTTTGTAATATATGTTATTTGGTTTGTAGGGCCGCCGCCCAACGCGGGAGGTTGATTCGATTGAGGGCCATGGCGGGATAGGAGGATGGAGTGCAATCCCACAGGGACCCCTTTCCGTGGATTCAGGTAGGGCAATTTATACAATAATATATTAACAATAGAATTAACATGTATGCTATTATATATTATTTTAAACACTAGGGCAAACAGACCAGAAATATATGATATAAAATATAAATGAAACTCGAAGTGAGGATAATGCACAAATAATAACAATCGAGTTTGCAGGTGGACCAACATGTGGAACATCAAATTCGCTTATAATGCGGTCATTGGTGATTGATTGTATACGTGCGTATGTTATCCCTTAAATGATTAATGTTAAAAATTCAACAATTAAATGAAGACAATACAAAACAGAACATTACAGCGTAAGTACATGAGACGAATTTGAATCGAATTCTAATGAAAATGAACGCAAATTGAAGAGAATTGCTTTCAGCAACTGTGACCGACGGAATATTTATTTGTAAATGACGATAATGTGTGACAAATGACTGAATTGAATGGACTTTTTGTGAAATGCGTCGACAATAGACGAAATTGAAGTTGACATTGGCACATTCTCGGCTTCTCAGGATGACATTGAGAGTACAACATTATCAATTTGAATGAAAAAAAGTGTTAACATGGACGGGAAAACCCTATATTATTATATTATAATTTATTCATATTATTATTATTATTCTCATTGTTCTACATTATTATTATTATATTATTATTATTATCTATCATTATCTTATTATCTATTATTATTATTGTTGTTGTTGTTATTCATATTCTCCTCACAGGTTATACTGAGAATGAAATAAGTGCGGTTTACAGCCGTGGCAAACCCAGGGTCGGAACGGGCCTCATGCCCATGGGTGGTGACATCTTACGAGGTTGGGCTGTAGTCTCGATGGTTTGTCCTTCAGCAAGATCAACTTTGGCAGCGATTTGCGTTGCGATACGCGTAAAATATATATTATTGAGAAAGTACAAATAATATCATATCCAACCTTAATTATGGCATAGTATACAAATGATGCGCAGGTATGAGTGGGGTCGGTAGAATTGTTTGCACAAGGTAACTATGGAACTGTTAAACCCACGAGGCGAAGCCGAGTGGGTTTAGGACTAGTTTCCATAGTTACCGCGTGCAAACAATTCCACCGACCCCACGAAATAAACATGCGCATCATCTGTTTTATAGAATGGGCATTGTTACGCCACCCCAAAAAGTCAAAAAATAAAAAATTAGAAAAATTAACCGGATGCATGAAAATAATTTTACCGGACGCATGAAATTTTTTACCGGACGCATGACATTTTTTTACCGGGACGCATGATAATATTTTACCGGACGCATGAAATTTTTTACCGGACGCAGATTTCCGGACCATGAATTTTTTACCGGACGCATGATTTTTTTTACCGGACGCATGACTCTTTTCATGCATCCAGTACAATTAATTGTCTGCACAAATTTTGCTCTCAACCAATCAGATTGCAGGGATTTATCAACCCAATCCTATAGTATACGCTATTTCAAGTGTGAAGTGTCACAGAGAGGCGTCGATAATTTTTTGCGATGGGGGGGGGGGGGGGGGGGGGGGGGAGGCAAACATTTTCATTCGGTTGGAGATCTAGTAGCCCCATGTTAGCACACCAAGAATGGTGGACAGGGCAGAATATAGGTTTTCAAATGATAACACCCCAATAAGCTTCTTGATTTTGCGTATTAACCCCTTGACCACGGGAACCGAGTGGGTTATGTACAAAGTCTATGGGGGATTTCAAAAAACTAGTAGGGAACTGGGGAGGCGATTATAAGAGCTGTCAACAGGATAGTGGATTAACCAGTGTTATATTCTTACAAAAAAGGGTTTTATTTAGCACACATTGCAAGCGTATATAGCTGGCCTTGAAGGCATGAATGCGTCGACTTGAAGGCATGAATGCGTCGAGTCAAGGGGCACCCACATTAGGGGCTAATTTATCCAAGGGCTTCGGAAGGTCCACCACCAACTCGGGGTGGTGGTGGACTTTCCGGAAGCCTTTGGATATCGGCATTTTTGCACTCTCAAGATGTGGTTTCGTAAAAGCTAACAAGAGTGGACGTTTTAGCGTGCATTCCAATGAGGGAGCGAGAAGCCTTGCATGTGTTGTGTCCAGTGTCTCCTTTATAGATCCCTTGATTCTTTGTAGGGGATTGAGCCCCCAGAAACTTGTATACTTCAGTAATTAAACTTCTAAGCTGTTGGTTTATAACCATAAGGATTCACCGAATGGGGAACCTTATACTGAAAAAAATGTTCCCATGTTATTTGGCATATGTTTGCACCTCGTTTATTAGCATTCTTTACAATTTGCTTGTTTAGCCAAGGAATACGGATCTTTATTCACTTTAATAGAACTATGACAAACAAAAGATATAGATAAAGTAAAATAACAGGCCAAAGTTGTGTAGAAATTAGTCAAATTTTAACACTGACATGGGGTCACAAAGTGCGACCTAAAACGAAAACTATCCAACAAAAAATGCTGATTGTGGTATTATTTTTCACAGTGGAGGATGCCCCACCCGGTGAACTTAGTCATTCCGTTCCTATATTCCGTGAAGTAATGTATACCGTTCCGTTTTAGTTGGGAAACTCTGTGTATATTGTTGATTAGTTATATGGAAATGAACAGAAATTCTAATGTATACAAATTAGTTGTTCAATGGCATTACTGTACTTTGTAATCGCCCCCACATTCTTTGCTATTCTACATTCAGTAGAGATGAGAAGAGAGATGAACTAACCTCTAGGAACGGCCGCGTGGACTAGGATAGCTAGAGACAGAAGAGAATTGAAATGTCACGAGGAGGGCTTTGTCCAACAGGGGCGTCGATCCGTTTTTGATATTGGGGGGGGGGGGGGGGGCGAGATTTGACAAATTTTCCAGAGTGACCACTGAGCTCAAAGCCCTTTTTTTTTGTCATGCCCGAAAGTTGTATTATGCGCTCATTAAAAGTGGCTTGATGGCTCGAAGACCTGATTTTGGGGGGGGGGGGCACCCACATTGTGGGGCAATAATGGGGGTCCAGGGGGCGGAGCCCCCGGAAGCTTTTAGATTTCAGACATTTGCAACTCCTATCATGGGTGTAAAAATTGTATAAAGTAGTGAACCTATACTCGTAACGTATTTTCAAAGGGCAAAGCAAGGAAAAGATTGAGCCTTGCATGAGATGGATCTACGTGATCCTGTATACTATAGAGCCATCGATATAGTATAGGGCATTGGGCTCCCATGAAACTAAGCAAGAGCGTCAAAGACTTCTCAAAACTGGAGGGATGACATTGCGAGGAAGCGAAGCGACCGAGCGGGGGAGGGTGTGGGAGGGGGTGTCCCCCTCCCACAGTACGGGAGCTTTTGTATTTTTGGGCGGGAAATTGTGCGATTTGGTGCACTCCTGAGACAGAAATTTCACGTAATATGAAGTATATAAGTATGGAACCAAACTTACATAATGACAAAGGGAGGGGGACAATCTTCACTCCTTTCAAATGTGGGGGGACATGATAATATTCCAATATGATTTGCGTTCAGCGCATATGGACCGAATTGACTGAAAGATATATTTCAGATTTAAAGATGAAAGTATGATCGAACCAAACATACATAATGACAAAGGGAGGGGGACAATCTTCACCACTTTCAAATGTGGGGGGACATGATAATATTCCAATATAATTTGCGTTCAGCGCATATGGACCGAATTGACTGAAAGATATATTTCAGATTATTTTATTTTCTGTGACGGTGGGCTATCTATAGATGAGGGTTTAATTAACTTCGTTTGAGAAATTACACTGCCCAAGCCCAACACATGTGAGTTCCCGCAATCCAAATGAAACTTGCAATATGATAAACTGTATGCGCGCGAAGCGCGTGGCAAAACAGAGATTTACAGTCCTTTTCAAACTAGAAAACGGCTATTTTGAAGATTAATTATTGATAAATGTGTCTTTCCCCTCTTTGGCATTATATCACTTGATTTTTGTCTTCCTCATTTTCGGAATTATTGGGGGGGGGGGGCGAAATGATATGTTCGCCCCCCCAATATTTTCATTGGGGGGGCGACCGCCCCCCCCCCCCCCCCCCTGCCCCCCCCCCCCCCCCCCCCAGGATCGACGCCCCTGTTGTCCAACGTCTGGATGATAGCCTGATGTAGAGAGATAGATATAGATTGAGTAGAATATTTGTTGACAATTCTGCTCCTCATTTTCCAATTGTTACAGATGTTCCATGGCAATAACGACCAGAACACCGTGCTCAAAAAGGATTTCCAAATTCCGTACGTGTGTCGCTATGTGCGGATCTATCCTTTGACATTCTACTCACGCCGGAGCATGCGATTTGAGGTGTACGGTGTACCCTTAACCAGGTAAGTTAAAGCGATCCATTAACTGTACATTTCAACCAAACTCACTTGAAGCTTTCCCACTAGTTTTCTCTTGTACCTTGTAGTTTGGCTTATGGTAACAAAAGAATGAAATGGATTTTGATTTGTCAAATGTCTCCATAATCATGGATATATTTAAGATCGAATTTGAGAGCGTCTACTTTACGACGGTTTCCGATCGTAGTCAAGAGTATCTGGATTCGGTACTTACATGTAATCACAATGCACGAACGATTGGGATCAATTCAGACATTAATTTTCTCTGTTTTCACTAGGTAAACTTGATTCTTTTTCTATGAAATTCTCACATATCATTCTCAAGAATCTTACAAAGAAATTGGTATATGATTGAAGTCTCAAACATTACTTTGGGGGAAATATAAAGTTAATGCACCACTTTAACCCACTCAATGCTACATTTGTACAGTTTGAATCTAAATTAGGTTTTATTCTTCCAAATTAAACAGCATGAAAATAGATGAAGATGAAGATATAGGTGACGTACTAGATTATTAACTGGGGATGTCGGTATCATATTTGGTAGTATATGACTCACTAAAATAAGAAATTTGGTTCTATAGTCCAAATTCTTTTATGTAAAGAATGCATTTGTTCTCTTTATCGCTTTATTCGACTTACAAAGTTATAGAATATTGCGTATCTCAATTCGATAAAGGGCAATCTGGCAAAAAAATTGTTTTCAATCTAAGAAACTTAAGGGGACAAATCTGAGAGCTTGAGCAAAATTGGTCGAAAAAAAGAAGAAATTTATGGTTCCTTACAAATAACCATTCATCTCTATTTGGATTCAAATTGGCAACGTACTCTGAAAAATGTGTGGACACATTTTGATAATTATGTATACTAAACACCTCAAAAAAATAACGACACATTTTTATATCATTATTATTTCTCAAATATCGTGTTGAATTCACAGTTCTTGTCATGTTTCATATACTACATGTATTTGATATTTTCCTCCTCAGCTTGTAATGTGTGATCATCTAACTCACCAAACGGCTTCGGAATGACTGGACTCCCTGACGACAACGAAGTTGAACGATAATACACTATCATATTTTGTAATTTTCACCGTATACCTATAAAGGGGCGAATGTGAAAGATCGACTTTAATTCCATATAATAAATTATATTTAGGCGATAGTACATTTGCCTCTGCTTTTATGATGTCATTGAATAAAACGGAATTTTTTTGAAATAACGGGAAACATTTATCATATTACTTATTATGAATTTAATTATTAGGCTTCTTCAATTTGGTATGTAATATTTGGTAAAAGGTTGGCAGTGTGGTTGCGTTTATTGTACTACTCTATTTAAATTTAACGTCGACAATATGGTACAAAACTAAATAAATTATGATAGTGTAATTTTGGAATTGACACGCTTTCTGATCATGCTGATGCATTTTGTTTGACATCCTACATGTCCTATGCTTTGGTGAATCTCGAGTTATAGTGGGTCAGATTTTTGAACGATGTACAATTTGAGTCGACACAGGAGGGTCAGAAAGGGCCAACATTACAATTAGGAAATGCTCAAAACAAACGATCTAGCACGAAAGAACACTCTTCCAGCTTCAGGTTGAACCCGATTGGAATGGGTTCCTCCCAGCGGTTCCGTTTTCATTCGCTATTTAATTGAACCATCCCCAAAATGCAAACAACAATGATGGAAAAACCCAAGATTTCCACATGACTTCTAAAATTTGTGACCTATTAAAGGGGAATTAACCCTTATCCTTTTGACTTACTGGATGTGATGAGAGCATAACTCTTGTCATTTCTAGTCACTTATTTCCTCATGAATATTCCCAATAATGAAAAAATATGTTATGGCCCACTGTCGTCTGCTTTCAATGCCAACAGGGGGCGGCCATTTCTTCAACTTCTCGCGGTGAAATGACGTGTCAGGCGGAGAACACAATAGCGGGTTACGATAATGCTGTTGTGCTCTCCGCCTGCCACGTCATTTCACCGCGAGTAGTTTAAGAAATGGCCGCCTCCTATGGGCATTGAAAGCAGACGACAGTGGTCCATAAAATATTGATTATTGTTGTAATCGGGAATATTCATGAGGAAATAAGTGACTAGCAATGATAGTAGTTATGCTCTCATCACATCCAGTAAGTCAAAAGGATAAGGGTTAATTCCCCTTTAAGTCCAAACTTTTCTTGTATACTTCTTATGTATGTAGCATAATGTGTACTAATTATGGAACTCGTGTGGGAGAGATACAAAGTTTGACAAAAAAGTTGAGATTTGTCTGTTAATTGGGCACCTTTACCCAAACCTGTACTCACTTTCCTCTAATTCTTAGGAAACACAACGGAATAAGGTGCCACCATAGTTTTGTATACTTTAGAGTGTGTACGTACTGGATGAATTACTGTCAAAAGCCTATCAGACTCATATGGCCTCCCATACCTGAGTAAACAAAGCATTATCTTCATCAAGGATGTTTGTATTTCCATCATGGATGCTTGTTTTTAGCTACAATTCAAATGTTCCGTGTTTTATAATGTAATGTCAATGTTATATTCAACAGAAATAGTCTCCATTACGTTTTACTAAGTTAGCCTAAGTTAACCACCACGGTGGAAATCAACTCAACCATTTTAATAGCTTTCGTCAACATTCCATGCCCTGTTAACTGCCCCCCGAGACCTAGTGGTATTATAGAGATAATCTCCTCCGGTTACACGAAGTAAACCGATAAGAACGGTGTAAACGGTGATAAAATTCTACTAGAGGCACGAATCTCTCAACCTCTCCTCAGGCCTGAGAAGCGGATATTTTCTAACTTGGGTGAAACGTAATGCCTTATACTGGAAGCATACTGTTCTACTCTAAACAAATAGATGTTTCATCCTGGACGTAACAAGTTCCTGTACAACCATGCTAGATGTTGAGAATGTATGCTTTATTCAACATTGATCATTTCTAAACTGCCAACACCATACCTTCGTAATAATTCTTGGAGTGTATAACTATTTGTAAATGTTGCTACAAGTTAAATCTACAATACGAGCGCTTTAAATTATAGCATTTGTGTGATTTTATTAAAACATTGTCTCTGTACCCATTTAGACTTTGCAATAAATATCATGGACGTGTATGCACTAGTCAAGGATGTTTGTGGATTGTGGCTTGTATTTTGTTTTTTCTATCCAATTCAATAAGCAAAGATTTGAAAAAGATTGGCAACTGTTTAGTATACAGCTATATCACAGCATAAACCAACTCTGTAATATCTAACCATGACTGTTTGTTGTATTATTACAAATATATCAGTTTCTTTGTCTATTTGAACAACAGGATTATGTGTGGTAGTTACGGTATCCCTATCCCATTTATTTCAAGAAAAGAATATTCTATTTGAAGGAACATCATTGTATAATTATGGTCAGATAAAATTAAATTGCATATCACTTATAATAAATGGCAACGGGGGGAGTGGGAAAATCATTATAAATATAACATTGCATCATTTTGTCTGGTTGAACAAGTACGGTAGCTTAGTGTATATGATTTGTTTTAACGTTTGTTTCTTTATAATCTTGCTCACAAGTTTCAGTCAGAATCATTAGAATTTATATATACTGTATGTTACAAAATAAATACGTTCTTGAAGTGATACGCAATTTATATTATAGTAGTAGTAATGCTCATGGTGTCGTTTTAAAAACATGTATACCTATCGATTTGCTCTGGTGTTTCCCGGTTTTCAATAAATATTCATTAATACTTGGAAAAAGGCTTTTCTCTTTTCTTTTCAAAAGTCAATAATCTAAACTGGGAGGATGGGTGAGCTATATATAGGGCATGGTCCATGTAAAAGAAGGAATAGTGCAGTAAAGTCACCTTCTAATTCTGGACGAGATGTGGCGAGATTGGTAGTGTGCGCTTTCCAATCGCGAGGTCCCGAGTTCGAACCCTGTGTATGCCCACTGCATTTGTCCTTCAGCAAGACAATTCATCTACATTTGCTGCTCTCTACCTATAGTGTATAAATGGGTATGGTACTCGATAGGAATGGAGGTGTCTGTAAAGCATGCGAGCACCTATACTAGGTAGCCTGGCTAGAATACTCCCCAGTGAGTTGATAAAGAGTGCTATAAGTACATGATAATTGTGTGTGTATCCATTGGCCGAGGTAATAATAGCTTGGTAAAGCACTTAGAGATGATGATCAATCATATAAGCTGCTATGTAAATCAAAATCATTATTAGTATTATTGACCTCTAGAATGATACGTAGTGGTGTTAATTCCTCTCAATGGGACAAACACATTCCAAGTATGTATGCTTTACTTTTATATACTTGTGGGGTATTTTTTCCTTTGGGGAATAAATCATGGACCCCACTAAGCCTTAAATCGGCGTATTTAGCTTCAAAGAGTTATGTGACAAAATATTGTGACTGTGCCCCATAAGTGATACTTGAGAATTTGTTTTTTCTAGACACACCCCTACCCTCCCATGCACTCAGAAGGTTGCCTTTTTCGTTGCAAAGATTTTGTGGAAAAAAACAGTTTGCAGTAGCACTCCTTCAGCCTGTAGTAGCGCAAGTACCCCACAAGTATGCCTGGGTAAGTATGTGTGTGTGTGTGTGTGTGTGTGTGTGTGTGTGTGCGTGTGTGTGTGTGTGTGTGTGTGCGTGTGTGTATGTGTATGTGTGTGTGTGTGCGCGCGCGCATTTACTATGAAATGGTACATTATAATATAGATTAAAGGGAAAACTTTGTTTTGGTAAGACTGAACTTTAGCAACCAAAACCTGCACAATAACATTAAAAACTAATACTTATAACTCCACCATGCTCGGAAGGTATAACAAATTACAAACAACTAAGAAAAAAGTCCATTATCATTCAAAAAGAGCAGTTGAAACACACGAGGGTGCTCTCTATCAACGCATCAGTGGTTTCAACAATTTTTTATACAAAATTGTGCATGTGATGTTTTGATCAACAACTATTTAAAAACCTCTTTTGAAAATCTTTGTATAAGCATTTAAGATATATTTTTTTAAATCATCGTATAAACCTGGGGCCCCGGGGTTATTCCGATCGGATATATTTATTGATATTTCAGCTGTTTCTGAACTGATTTTTAATCAAATAAAGTTTATTCTGTCATTAAAATGGTATGCTCTTTCAAATTACCTCACAAAAAATATTTTCTTGAAGCGCCCTCTATACCTAAACTGAACTACAAAATGACCAACAAAAATTGTACAAAAGAAAACTCAAAAACTTTTTGTATATAATTCATATATTTCTCAAGTTTGAATTGCAAGAATTGTATAAAAAGATATAATACATTACGCATTTATGATAAAGCCTTGATTCTATCTTCACAAACATACATCATTAAAAAGTTGGTAAAAATGATTTGGACCCCATTTTTACGAAAAAGAAGAAATATACACTAAAACAGGTAACTACGACATTTTTCTGAATAGATATGTTCAACACAACCAATGTTCATACTTCTAGTCAGAGTTATCTATTAAAAATGATGGGAACATAATTTTTTAATACTTAAAAACCTATATAAATCAATGGGTGATTATCATAAAAATACAAATGTTATTTTGAAAAAAAAATGGTATAACACAAAATAAACAAGGGTGGAAAGGATATGTTAAAAAGGATATGTTAAAATGGTTATGTACAATGACATTATAAAATACAGAAATTTATGAATTGTCTGTTTACCAAAAAGATATAACATTCATAGACAAATTATTTTACCAAATTTATTTTTAGAACAAAATAAAAACATATTCATATATTTGTTCATGATTTAACTAAATTAAGTATCTATTTTATGTTTTATGAAAAGAAATGGCTTGATTTTTTTTTTCAAACAGACATTAAATTTTTCGTGGAGATGGAAAACACCTGAATACACCCAATTTAACCCATTGCTTACAGTAAGCAGATGGGACCCAACTTTATGGGTATTGCAAAAGACATAATTTGTGATAAAGAAAATGTTAGTGAAGATTTGTTTTATATTCAAATGAACCCTCATGTGGATGTAGACAAATTATTTAGATATTCATTGTTTTCTAATTGTATATTTAGCTTTTTGTTTTAATTCAGGGAAATAGAATAATAAACATTCTGCACAAGTATAACAGAACAGACCACCAATGTTTAACAAATTGCTGAAAGACTGAAAATGAAAAATGTATCATTGGTACAAATTTGAAAGACTCTAAAATGTACATATCATAATGTAGCACCCATAAACTTTTCAATCAATTACATAACATATACTACAATTATCCAAATACTTGTAGAATGAAAAAATGGACAATGATAATGTATTCATCCTCAAGAAGATTTTGTAAGGAAAATGTGACAATGACAGTGCAACAAAGTAGAGAACATGATATCTAGAAACCAGGTGGAATTATGAAATGGACATTATTTAGTAATGTATCTTGTTATGTTTTTTTTGTACAAACGGTGGTAAAAAGTGCACCCACAAGTTCTTTCAGACATAACAATATCATTTAGACATATGTGTATATCATTACAGTCTACAGCCAACTGATTACAGCTGCATGTATCTAAAATGCAATTAAAATTGAGTGATTTCCACAACAACAAAAAACATTACAATACAGATATATACATGCATTTTAATTGTGTGGTGTAGCAGATGAAGTCAAATGCTTGTAATGATTCAATACATGTGATCTTTCTACAAAGGCCTGGGGGAACCAACACATATATATATTCCAAAATGTAATGTCATTAAGACATGCATGTGATGCCACTCATAATAAGTATGTACTTGAGAATCACACATTACAGGATAGAAACTGTACCTATGGATGTCCATTTGACAGCTGAATTTTGATTTGTTTTATTGTTTATAAAGGGCCAAATAATGCACAATGTGCGAGTAGAGCCCCTGATATACTGCACCGAGGTCCGCAGGACCGAGTGTGGTATATCCAGGTGACGAGTCGAGCACAGAGTGCATTATTTCGGCCCACAAATGCACAAGCAAACATGCATTGTTTGTTTTATACAACTTCCCACCTACTGAGCTGCCCCAAAAGCCAATGAATAAATAATTGAATTAAAGCACTATACCTGCACTCCGGCGAGTGCATCTATAGTACATTTGGTATAGTACGTTTTCTGCAAATGGATGCTACAGTAGTGCAGTCCACTGAATGTCACGTGACCTGATTTGAACCAATCAGATTACAGAACATTCTTGGAAGTTGTTTAATATGAGATAGTGATCCTTGCAACAATAGTATCTCTGTTTCGAAAGAAATGTATGCAATTTTCTGCTTGTATTATTAAACCTGGATGTAGGAAATATACAATATTCATTTCAACATGTTTGGATAGGCATACTACATTTGAGCAAACATTTATAATACCATACATATAAACATTCTTTAAGGAACGTGCAATTGAAAACAAACAAATATTACTTCTCGATTATTTGCATAAGGTACCATATTTTGAGAGGAAAGACAGGGTAGACAATGAATTTGAATAAATATATACTCAAACCACACATATATAAAATGCAGCAATATTAATATAATATCATATTTAATAATCATAGCATCATTGCAGTAAAAAATTCTATACATGTATCTAAAATATAGTTAGACATATTTTTAATGAAATTGTAATAAGAACCATGAGTATGATAAAAAACATAAAAAACAATAAAAACATGATACGAACCAAATATGTAATAAAAACAAATATGACAATATGATTTATAGCAAAATAGTACAATGGCACTAAATAAATTTAATGCTCTACATCAAACTTCCGCAGTGTAGCATATTTCATTGTAATTATTCAGCCACTGATTGCCATGCTCACATTGTATAATACATGAATATAACATCATTAAGAACATATATCTCTTCTCGACTGGTTCAGAATATATTCAAGCTGGAAGCTATGGAGAATGTATACTTTATAACAAAATCAAATAATCTTGAAATCTTCAGAAAGACAACAAGAGATCATTTGTGTTGATAATGCCATCCTACATCATGCATCTGTAGCGTCGTTTTTATTTCCAAGTCCAGGGGTGACATCAAAGTTGACCTTTCCTTACATTCGGCCTTTGGTCCTACTCTGTGTCCAAGTCTGCTGAAAATTAGCCTCGATGCTCAATGTGAATACAGCATGGTCTGCAGTTCCCTAGGCTTAGAACAATGCAATTGTTTGCGTTGATAATGCAATTATAAATTCTGCAACTGTTATCAGTCATCAAGCCTCAGTATGTCCTCTTTGAATGATTGATGGCCGCCCTTCACCATTAGTGTTGATAATGCAATGGTAAATTCTGCATCTGTATCAGTCAGTGGCAAACGTCATCAAACCATCAAAGTATCCTCTCTTTAGAATGATGATAATGTCATACTCAATTCTGCAACTGTATTGTCAGTGGTAAAAGTCATCAAGCCATCATTACGTGCCCTTAGAAGGATGTCACTTCATCATCAGCATTGATGATGTCATCAGCATTGATGATGTCATCAAACATGGCCACGGCGTCACTGGCCGTTGCGGTGGAACCACTCTGCGAATGACCCGACGATGGATCCGATGACATGCTTGGCGCATCGGGGGAGTCGCCCCTGTCCGGGTACGCCCCCAATCCTTGGGGCTCTATGGGAGATGATGAGAGAGAGGAGACGGGTAAGGAAGGAAGGCCCCTGGAGAACCTAGACAGCCTGAGGGTCTGCAGGATCCGTTTCTGGAGATCCTCTGAGAGGAGAGTGATGACTCCTTGTGCTGCAGGACAGAACAATAAGCCCCAAAAAAACATTATTAGATTGTTCATGATAATTGTATTTGGTGAAAGGAATAGAGTATAGAGGGTACGTGGGGTAATTAAGGGACTGATTTTTGTTGAAGTATTGGTTATTTGGTAATGAGGACAGCCATCAATTGCTTCATAATAATTTTTCAGTATGCATTTTAAAAATATAATCTCTAGACCTTTGATAATTAATGAGGCTATCAATAATTGACTTGCAATGATGTCGCAGTAAAAATAATTTTAATAAAATAATACAACATGCTATTGTGAGCAACAGCCATTAAGGCGAGACATACATGTAACTCAAATACGGGCATTACAGCACCATAAATGGCTCACAGCGGCGGAAAATCAAGTAGTGCCTCATCTATGTGACACCATCAATCAATAACAGGTGCTCATGAAATGTTACTTGTATAGAACTAATCATTTCATTTCAATAGCAAATATAGTTAAATTGAAATAAATGTAATTTCAAACAATTTTGTTCAGAACAATCGACCACTGATCCTCTGATAATGTGATTGCCTCACAATGATATTTCATTAATATTTTCTTTTTGATTGCAAAAATGTGAGTTTTAAATGCACTTATGAATCAAATCAAGTCACAAATATATATGTACATGTATGTATATTATGTTTTGTTTTGTCTTTCATTATCAAGCCACATCTTGTACATTTTCAAAGACATGTTTATTGTGTCTGAAACAACATGTCCCTTAAACAACTTTACAAATCAAGAAGCTTACCAACTCTACTGAGTCAAATCTGTCTCTCAAGATATGACAATAAAAACAAAATGGAAATGATGCAAAGCAAAGAGAAATAACTGCAAACTTACAATCCCACTGTGAGACAGTCTGCTTGACAATGCTTGCCATTTCTGAAACTTGAGGCTGAAAAGAGACATTTAAATAAAGATAATACAAAGATGGTATACAGGGAAACCTGTTATAACAAGGTAGTCGGAACTATCGATTTAACCTCGTTATAACCGGAATCTCGCTATAACCGAGCTCGTTATAAACGGTACCTCGTTACAAGCGAACTCGTTATAACGGGGTTTCCCTGTATTATATTAAATCACAGTGCATCATATCATCATTTGGTGATAATTTAACAAGTATCAAGCCTTTACACATAATATAAATATTATGTACATGTAATATATACAGCTGTGCGTGGTATGTTGTAAATTATAAGGATATTGCACTTTTCATTGATTGATTGATCCATTTTATTCCAAAAAACAGGTTATAAATCAATTTAAATATTTAGAGCAAATTAATAACAAAGATTCAAATTTGGGGAATATTAAGTAAGCTATACATGCATCAGTAAAAGTCATAAGTGCCTTGATACTGCAGTAGATGTATATATGTCTATCAATTCATGTACTTGCATATATGTGACCGGCTACATTGAAACCCACCACTTGTCGGAACAAATTTTGAGCTTTATAGCCCGGTCACATATCGACGGATTGCCCAAAGGGATGTCAAACGGAGAGCTAAATTTTCCATCCGTTCTATACGTTTCTTGTCCGTTCCTTGTCCGGTGATGTACGTTGTTCTATGTTTTGTACATGAAGCAATGGAGACGATTTTCATCACCGGATAATTTAATTTCGCAAATTGTCTATTCGTTGGGCATACGTTTCCGATATCCGTTGATATCTGACCGAGCCATAATATACCTCTTGAACGGGCTATTCATCAGCTTTAATTTGATACCTATTTCATCTAATTTGGATAATATTTGGCAGAGTTATGACAGTTTTATATCTCATAATATGTTAAGTTGAAACTGAGATATTGACATTTCAAATATGACAATCACTATTAAAACCATACAGAGTTGTTTTACAAAATCGTGAATATCTTTGCACTGGATTAATATTTTTTAAATGATTTATTTTGCATTAAAAAGAGCAAACGTTTATCTTGCTGGTTATGTCAAACTGTTCATTTTGACCCTGGGAGTGATTTTCAACTTTGGAAGCCCATAACTGCAAAACTTATTTACCTACGAGTGGTGGGTTTTGCTATAGCTGGTCACATATATTTATATTTTCAATTGTATTGTACATGTATGTATACTAATTACCTTGAGATGGTTGCTTTGCCTGAATGTTTCCAGGAGCACAGATAACAATACTGATATTGCCTGTAGAAAAGATAACATTGACAGAAAGAAAAAATGTTACTTTAAAGGACCTACAGAATACAACGTATGTTGACACTTATTCCATAGTTGAAGACTTGAAACATAGGTATGCCGAAGAAAAATCCATGAAAATAAACACAGTAGTGATTTAAGACTAGTTTCCTGATGCCAAATCTTACTTAGCAGCCAATTTACGCCCCACCCACATTTAGCGTCCGGAATAGGCAGCGTGATCGACGTGTGATTGACAATTCATTTGCTTACGTCATGACGCGTCATCTACAGAATTTAGTTCATTAGTCCGGTCTTTAGATGACGTCACATTTTGGCGATTTAAAAGGGGCGTTCCCAGGACAATAAGATATTTACTAATACAGTGCCCCCCCCCCCCCCCCCAGGTCCCCATTAGAAATCGATGCTCATTCCCATTTTGAATAAATCAACATTCTTTTCAGCTTTTTGCCGTGTCCTAGCCACAGATTCTGCACTCCCCGGAGAGCATTCCATCCATATCCATTTACACATTGAGTCTATCAACTTACCTCTTGTTCCTCTGAGTTGTTTGTCTTGCTCCTCTCCGCAATGAGGGTGCGTACGGTGCCCCTCAGGTCCCCATTGACCGGCAAGGATTGACCGAGGGGTGCGGTGGTCTCCTCCAGCCAGGGGTCAAGGGCGGCCGGAGCGGAGGGGCCCTGTAGCGCCGTTGCATAGCAGTCGGCCAGGTGGAAGTGGAAAGCTATGTGCTGCTCTCTACTTGGTGCGGAAGTCTACAAAGTATAAATAAAGAAATAATAGTAGTGCTTATAATACTTATAACAGCAACAATTAATGATTAACCAAAAAGAGCAGTGAAAATAAATCATATGTTGAGCCTCTGGAAATCTATTTTGATGTGCATAACACAATTGCAATAACAAGTTTTTCAAATGTTTAAATAAACATTTTTTTTTTCTTTCAGCTCCTATATAGATCTGTAAAAGGCTTAATACAGTTAACAAATATGTTGCCATGGAGATAAAAGGGTACATCAACTAACCTTGATTGCGGTCTGCAGGGCTTCCAGCACCAGCTTGCAGTAGGGGAAATCCTTCTCCCCGACCATAGTGTTACCGAGCGCCGAGCACGCCTCCTTCTTCACCTCCACCAGGAAGAGCACCGATTCTGCATTGAGAATCTCGCCCAATCTCTGCACCAGGCTCAGCTTCGTCGGACTGTGGGCGCCGCCGTTGACACTGCCGTTTTTGCTCCGCGTTGAGTCGGTTCCAATGCTCCCGCTTTTGCTCGATGCCGAGTCCCTGCTGGCGCTACTCCCCTTTTTCAAAGATGCCTTCCCGTTGGTCTTTCCCCCCTTCGGGAGTGGGATGGGCCCATTGCGTCCAATCTCGCCAATCGCTTTGCACGCCGCCTTCACGATGGTGGGACTGTTGCTGTCAAGTTTCAATACTGTTTAGCAGAGGGGAGAGAATTTTAGGGGATTAGTAAGAACTGAATAAATACAATAGGAAGCCATTTATAAAGAACCATCTGAATCTTTAGTATATTTGGGATACATACAAAATTCCTTCCTAAAATGTATTAATATGCCAGTCTAGTTGTTGGAGCATTTAAAAGTGGTTATACTTTTGCAGATTTCACGCTTTTCCAGGTACAGCCATAATTTGTCTGTAATTGTTGAGTGTGAATAAAACTTTTACAGTAATGCATTATGGAATAACAAATAATTTAAAACTCAAGTGCTGCTACATAAGTTGGTTACAAACTATAGAATATGTTGTCTGTGGCATTACTGCAGATGTTTACATGTTTACCCCAATAATCTTTATGAATGAATCAAGAAATATACAATAATTGATTGATAATAATTAATTATTTAATTAACAGTGCAATCTTTTAGTGGGTTACAGAGAGGAGTATATGTGTAATTACCGATGGCTTCTGTGGCCCTCCTGTAGATGTTCTCCTCCAGATGCTGCGAGTCGGTCAGCTTGCTGAAGGTATCTCTGTTGGCAAGGGTCTCCTTCTGCATCTGTCTCCCGATGATGAAGCCCAGGGACCAGATCAAGGCTTGGCAACTCTCTGTCGACTGCACATACAAGAATGAAAACCAAAACCAAGGATCAAGAAAATTAATCATTTTAGTTTGTGATTTCTTACATTCATAGACATATTGATTTTGAAGCCCTGGCTTGTAGAAGGTATCTACAGTGTACCCAATAATTATTTGGACACCTTGAAAAATCACTTTAATTTAAATGATGCTAGAACAAATTTTGAAGAAAATGTTTGGTAAAAAGCTGCCTAAAATTCATTGTATGTGTTTATTAGATGCTGCTTTGTTGAAATCAAGATAAAAATTGTTGAAAAATTATCAAAATAGTTAGTTTCCTATTTTTCAGGGTGTCCAAATAATTGTTGGTTACACTGTATGTTAGCAAGGGTATGTAATGATGGAACCCGGCACCCAGATCACAGCTTGGCAACTCTTCGTTGACTGCAGAGATCAAAATTAATAGATCATTATATAAAGATATGATTAAGTATTGGTTCTTTCTGACAAAATTTTGGTGACTTTTTCGCTCGGACATCTGAATAAGAATTCCTTCCCGGCCTCCCTCCATGTGCTAGCATTCTTGTGAAATTCTGATAAAAAAAACATGTTGTCCTTGTCGTGTGGACAGGTAATATGCTCAGGCGATAAATCTTACTCGGGGCTCTAATATCTAACCATATACCCGGCAAGAGACTGCTAGTTAACCTATTGACTACGGGAACCAGGTGGGTTGTGTACAAAGTCTATGGAGATTTCAGAATCTCGTAGTGAACGGGTTAATGGCCGTTAAAAACACTGTGCGAGCAAAGAGTAAACGCATACCACGTTTATAGATTCCCATCATCACACCATACAATCACAACTCGTCACAATGCATCACCTGCAGGTACGTACACATGGCTCTAAAAAAATGCACCTGGATAGACGGCACACTATATAAATGCTTTGCATAATAACTACTGGAGCTATATAAATCAAAATAATACAAATTTGAATGAAATAAAAAAACATAAAAAATGAAATTACCCCTTGGTCCATTCTTGATGTGAATGCGGTGATGGTATCGACCACGAGGCTAGGGGGTGAGTAGCACAGGACCGCCCCAATCAGCTGGGCAGCATAGAGGCGTATCTCCTCCTCGTCAGAATGTAGCAGCATCTAGAGCAAACATTATGGAAAGGAGGATATTGAGATGAGATTAGAACAAGAAGGCAGAAGTAAGGAGGCTAATTTTTTCTGTAAAATATCCCCCCCCTCCTCTGCCTAACAGTAATCTGTAATTATTTTACAGTCATTTGCAGTACTTATATATACTGAGATACTTTAGAAATAATGCAAACCTACTTTTCCTACAAACCTAATCCCAAATCTAAAATACTACCATAAGACTGAAGTACAATATTAACACAAGGCTTGAAATGAACTTTTGTGGCCCTGTCAGGCATGAAAAAATAGTGACTGGTTAAACTTTTATGGCCCAAATCGAGATTTTGGCAGGTCCGGTAAAATAAACAGTCGGTCATTAAAGTTGATTGCCCAACTGGCCAACGCTTAGTCCGAGACCAGATTAAGATGGAATGCTTACCTTTAAGCTGTCAACCTTCCTCACAAACTGCTGGGCGAGTTTGTCCGGCGCCATGGCAACCAGCTCCAGAAGCTGGTAGAGGCCGCGCCCACCTCCGATGGCCGACACGTACTGCCGCAGCAAGCCCATGTACGTGGCTATGGGCGCCCCCGCATCCCCCGTGTACATCTCGATCTGGTCGTTGACGTAGTGACTGATGGCGGGACTCTGCTGCACCATCTGGTGGGGCTTGAAGGCGTTGGGCGACACCCCCGCTGAGTAGGCCAGGCACATGCGCAGGTACACCCCAACCTGTCGATTGAAAACATGACAATATAGTTGAAGTAAATAAAGATTTTTTAATGAAAAGATCGACGGACATGGGCGTGAACTACCACATTATCTCATACTGGCAGTCTTGAAGGCATCATGTGACAACCCAAATGAATACATGTATGCAATGAATTTCTACAGATATAAACAAATATTTGAGGCATAATGACTCTTGTTGACCGAAAAAAGCAAATATATGGCGTAAATTCTCTAAGCTTTTTTTTCCTTTCAGTGTCTTCTTAATCTAAATCTGCACTTATCGTGAGAATGTGAAATGTTCTTAGATGCACAGTTTACTGGATGTAGACATGTAAACATTCTGAATATGAAAACATAAATTATGGTCATATATCTGCTATTTAAAACATTGTTTTTTCTTTATCAAATAGGGTAACAAAAGACATACACTGCATGGAAAATAACAGTTATTTCATCAAAATGAATGGTGATACGTAATGGCAAGAGTACTTACATTTTCATAGACAAGAGGCTTGAAGGGGATGGTGAAGACCCCCAGAGGTCCCTGTGACTTCTGACTGGAACTCGCTATCCCCAGGTTGTCAAATGCCTGCACAAAAAAACATCAAATTTAGAACAGTGTAAATGTTAGTCAAAATGTGCCTACAGACCTAGCAGATCATTTATCGAGGAAAAGAATGAAAAGTAATACACCTACACCTATAAATATAAAACAAGCTGAACAGATACAGGCTAGCATAAACAAGAACAAAAGTATTGTTTATGAAAAAAAAATTGCTTTAATCAACATACAAAGAATAGCAGTTATGGTTGTTCTCGTCATCACAACTTAACCGGAAAAGGTCCTACATCTGGACATTATGATAGCCATCAAAAAGATTTAGTGACTTTTGTTAAACAAATATATGATTCATCTTTTAATCAAAAGCAGGCTTGCATAGACATCTTTCCCATGATCATTGATACAAAATATTTATACATTTTAAAGACTTTTTACAAAATTAACAGCTGTTAGGCACTCTACATAATACAATCTAACCTGTTAAATGTGCAACTAACCTAAGGGATGTGGACAAGAGCTGTAATGGTCTTTGAACAGACCAGTTAATTTACATACAAATTGTCTACATTGTCAAAATTACAGGCGGTCACAAAATAAATCACACAAGTTACCAGAGGACTGCCCCCCTGCTGTAGCTATCGCTATAGATGTGTGGCCTTGGGCTAATGAATGGGAGATAGGCGCCGCCTTACGTGACAAAATTGGCACTTTTTTTTAATGATTACCTTTTGCCTGATGAAGTTGATGACCTGTGGGAATGGGGGGAGCATCTTGCCCGTGGGAGTGTCAGACTCCATGTCCATCTCTGCTAGTCTCGCCTGCCTGCTGATGATGTTTGTTGCCTCTGTCCTAACCACCTCTGACCTGGGAAACGTTACAAAATTATAGAAAAGAAATTTATTTTAAAAAGGTGTGCAATTAATAGGCCCACAACAGATTGTACAATATACATTTTGTATACATATTATATATCTGTTCTCTTGTGAATAATGTTTTATCTATTTCTCCAAATGTTGCTGTGTCAGGCAGGTAGGATGTAGGCCTATGAGGTTTATATTAAACTTGTGGCTCCTTACAGTAATCCCCAACATACATTTTCAATAACAGTTGCCGATGACCTTTTGGGTGAAACAGTCTGTCTAACTGTATAATATGTAGTGTACAATATAGTAATCTGTAATTTTTATTTTAAACTGATATACCCCAAACTGTTGAGCACTATAAATGTTGTAGATTAGTGCCCTGAAGTATAAGGATTCATGATTAATCGTAAGACTAATCATTCTATCAATTCATCAATCGTGAATCAATTATGTTATGAGGCCATGATAAGGCTTATCATTATTTCTTTATTGTGGTTTGTACATGTCATACACCTACTCAAATTTTAAACTATAGATTTGGTGAAATCTTATAAATAAATTAGAGAATTAATTGAATAGGTGACTTACTCATCCCCACATGCTGATAATAGGGTGTACTTGGAGGCAATGTGATTGCCAGCGAATGCTGTAGCAGCATACTGCACAGCCATCAACCTGGCCTGGGGAAGTTCCTGTGATAGAGATGAGTGAATGAGAGGGTATTGGAATATATCAAATAAGAAAATACCACTCTTATTATAATTATGTTATGTACAGATATTTTAATATCGTTAAACATTTATTAAAGGATGTTGCTAAAAGAGAATTTATATAGTTTTCATGAGTGGATCAGTACTTACAATCTAGTCATAACAATACACTGGTATTTGTTTATAGATTTTATTAAGTTGCCTCCATTGTTGCAAACTGTACAAATACATAACTGTATCATAATGTTCAAAGATCTTTTTTGGTCAGAATGACAGCCTGAGTTTGTATTAACGATAACTACAATAACAACAAATGTTCCACCAGTTTTAAAGCCTTACATGACTGGCTAATCCCGGCCCCTTAACTTCTGCCTGCAATGTCAAACATCATTTGTGTAATGCGGGGGGGGGGGGGCATTCCTATTGGAAATTATAGAAGTAGATTTTCTTTCAAATATCATTGCTATAGAAAAAAAATGCTCATCATATTCAGATCCAATGTAAAATTCTTTACAAAAGTCAGTTTAAAAATATACAACTTTTTGAAGTAAATATTATACTGAAAATCAATTAGAAAAAGTATCAATGATTGTGGTAGCAAGTTCCTTACCTTGTCAATGTTGCCTACGACCAGCATCTCCACACTGCGGACCTGTGGCGGGGTCATGTGACCGTGGTTGTCGCTCAGTTGTTCAAGGACACTGAACACCTCTGCCCGGGTCTCCTTATCCTGTAGATGGAATTAATCAAACATGATTTTTTTTTTTTTTTCAATTAGTCTTCATTTATTCATAACAAAACATGCAATATTTTATGTGAAAATGTTGTCACTAAGTACGTGAACAACTCTGCCTGCAGTGATATAGCCTGATAGGACCGACTTGGGGCACTCTCTACATGTATGTATATCTTTCTGTCATAAAGGATTTCCCCTTTTGTTGTTATTGTTTTTGTCATAATTATGGCCTAATTATGGCCCTTAGCTTCAAAATTGTCTGCACATGTGTTTTATTAGTGGTACAGGTAAAGCCATTTATGGCCTTTCACGCTTATTTTAATTCTAACTTAAAATTTAAGTTAAATTTAAAATATTTGCTTACCTGTAGTTTAATGCACTGGTATCTCCTTGCTAGTCTTGCAACAAGGCTTTTCAACGTGGGTCTCTCTGCCGGCTCCAGCTTCAAACAGCTTTGAATGATTTCATATCTGCAGTAGATAAAATAAAATATAGGAATCAGCCTCAATAAAGACAAGCCATGTTTAGCTTCATTATCAATACTCTTCACTCTATAATATTCTGGAATATTAACAATCAGAAGATAAATATACAACAACCAATATGATGATCTTTAAAATAATGTTGATATTTTGAGACCTGCTCAAAAAACATTAAAAATGATGAAAATGTGGGATACTTTTTAGTAATGTCTGTAGCAAAAAAAGGAAACTGACCAGAAAGGAATAAAATATTGAAAAGGAGCCATTCAACTGGTACATATTTTATTATCTCTATTACAAATGAATGAAAGAAAAAATAAATCACTTACACATCCTCCAAGCATCCTTCTGGCTCATTCAGCGTGTAGCCCTCCGTCAGCCGGCCACTCAACTCATCGGCCCGGTAACCTTCAAACGGTTCTCGACCTGCAACAAACCAAACAATTACCAAAATAGATTAAACTCAAATTAAGAACCTTGATTACCTGTTCCTTAGATATCTGGGAAACATTTGGTAGGCGGAATGTCTGTGCCATATTTATACTTGGTCAAAACAATTTATTTCCATTTGAAAATACATTTACAACAAATCTGCAGTAAAACCAAACAGTTTTGGGGAGTTTGATCTTATCTCAAACCCTTCTAACGTATTCTATCTTAATAATAAAATGGTGGTATACATGTATGTCCTGGCAGATTCATTACAAACTATTTATTTGAAAGCTAGAAATAAGAACAATTAAGTTTTTTAGAGAAGGGTGCAAAAGTCATTGGCCTGAATTCTCATCAGTGGCTCAACTTGAGCCTGGCCTAAAAAGACACAAGACTACCGGTAACCAGTTAACCCACTTTGCACCAGCAGATCTATTGTCTCATCGCTATGGTCCCCGGAGATATTCTAATGGTTTCCTTTCATTATCCAGTCAATCCCTTGAGTTCTGATTATATGCATCAGGACAATTGTCCCTTTGAAATTCAGTCATGGCATAGTCAGTCATGATCAGCCAAGTTGCATCCCGGATTATCCTGGCCACTGTATTGCTGGTGACATGTTATACTATGACTGAATTTCAAAGGGCCCATTGTCCTGAAGCCTACAATCAGAACTCAAGGGATTGACTGGATAATGAAAGGAAACCAATAGAATATCTCCAAGGACCATAGCTACAATTGTACAAAACAATAGGTCTGCTAGTGCAAGTGTTACTGGTAGTCTTTGTCTTTTTAGGCCAGGCTCAAGTTGAGACACTGATGAGGATTAAATTAAAGTTACTGATGTACTACGGTATATGCTGTAATAGGTTGATCTTCAAATTTAGTGAAACTCACCAAAAGACATGGTTTCCCATATCATCACTCCAAGAGACCATCTAGAATACAAGGAAAGTAAAATAAGAGATCAATCATAATTTAGATAGCATTTGCAATTTGAGATATGAATTGAAGCAGAAATGTGTAACCATGATATATATACTGATAATGTATACAATATACCTCAATGTGGGATAAGTGCTTTCTGTTATCAGATATACAAAATATTAGTAAATCATCAGTAAATACTGCTGGATTCCCATAATCACAAACTATTGAATGGGTAATCACATTTACTATTAAACAAATTTGGCAGTGGCAGGTACTATCTATAGGCCTGTACGGGAAAACGGACGCTCCCGCCTTCACGAGTCCTGGGCAGATGGAGCCCATTAGCCTCGGCAATCCGTCTACGACTTGAGGACCTCACTGTGTACACGTCCTGGCTATCCAGGCCTTTCCAGACGAACCTCAGTTTAAAGGGTGGAGTCAGTACTGCGCACACTGAACCTCACCTTAAACTTCCACTGCGCAGGCCAAGGACATATCCACGTCCATAACTGTAAAACTGTAAAATGAACTTTTATCCCCGTCCCAGACAACGGATCCCCCCTCGAAAATGGATTCCCTCGTTGAATCCTTTCATCGTCCCCGACACCGATCTTACCAAGCCCTGTAGCGATGGGAAAGGGGCGATATCGACAGGTGGAAGATGTCACTGGAAGTCGTAGTCCCAATCCTGCATGCAGGCGGTTCAGAAGTATGGGTCGTCTTGATGCTGAAAAGTGGAGGCGACAGCATCACCCGGCAGCACCCTGAACGTCCAAGCAGCCTCACCGAGGGTCAGCACTGCTTGCTCCACATGGGAGATGGGCCTAGAAAAGGTGGCCTAAAAAAAGCTCGTCTCCAATTACCCAGTTGGCGGACCGCGGCCAACGGGCATCTTCTTCAGCGGCAGGAAACTACAGAAGAAAATGAGGCATTCACCCGCCTCTAAGGGTGATACCGGACATGGACTAAATTTAGCATGCTGGAACATACGCACCATGCTGGACCTAAAAGACAGTGGTCGCCCCGAACGACGCTCTGCTCTCATAGCGCATGAACTATTGAGACTGAACATCGATATAGCAGCTCTCAGCGAGGTACGCCTCCCAGAAGAAGGCAGCCTAAAGGAACATGGTGCTGGATATACCCTCTTCTGGTCTGGCAAACCAGCATCTGAAAGACGTCTCTCAGGGGTAGGTTTCATGCTCAGAGACGCAATCGCCTCAAAGCTTGAAAGCACACCAACTGGACACACTGACCGTATTATCTCCCTACGTCTCCCACTCCGCAACAAGCAGTATGCTACACTCTTCAGCGTTTACGCTCCAACACTTCAAGCAGATCCTGTGGAAAAGGAAAAGTTTTACACCGATCTACGCAATCTCCTTGGGAGCACCCCTGCAGAAGACAAGATCTTCATCCTTGGAGACTTCAATGCGAGAGTGGGCCAGGACTCAGAAGCCTGGAAAGGAGTCCTTGGGAAACATGGCGTAGGAAACTGCAATGACAACGGCCGCTTGCTGTTGGAGTTCTGTGCAGAACAACAGTTCTCCATTACAAACACTACCTTTCAGCAAAAAGACCGATTGAAAACCACGTGGATGCACCCAAGATCAAAACATTGGCATCTTATTGACTATATTCTGGTGAGGCAGCGGGACCTGAGTGATGTTCTGCATACACGCGTGATGCCCAGCGCAGAGTGTCACACTGATCATCGTCTCGTTCGCTGCAAACTCAAGCTACACTTCAAGCCCAGACCAAGGAGGGGTGGTCCACCTAGGAAGAAACTCAAGATCGCCGATCTCCAGTCTACTGAAGTAAAGGCAGACTTCCAGGAAAACCTACAGTCCAAATTTGAGGATAGCTACCAGACAAACCAATCCCCTGAAGAGCTGTGGGATCAACTGAAAAATGTCATCTTGCAGACCTCAGAAGAAGTTCTTGGATTCACCACCAAAAAGAACAAAGACTGGTTCGATGAAAACAACCAAGAAATTCAGCAACTGCTGGCAAAGAAGAGGTCTGCTCACCAAGCGTACCTAAACGACACATCTTGTACTGCAAAAAAATGTGCTTTTCGTCTTTCCTGCAGCAACCTTCAGCGAAAGCTTAGAGAGATTAAAAACGAGTGGTGGGCAAAGCTTGCAGAGAAAACTCAACAGTGCGCGGACTCTGGTGACTACAGAGGGTTCTATGAAGCACTTAAAGCAGTATATGGTCCATCACATCAAGTCCTCAGCCCTTTGCGAAATGCAGATGGAGACACACTGTTAACAGACAAGACAGATATTCTAAGTCGCTGGGCAGAACATTTCCAAACACTCTTCAGTACTGACCGCACAGTCCAAGAACCGGCCCTCCTCCAGATCCAACAACTGAGGGTGAAAACAGAATTGGATGTTATACCAACACTTGAAGAAATAACCAAAGCAATCAAGCAGCTCAAGACTGGGAAAGCCGCCGGTACTGATAGTATCCCATCCGAGATATGGAAATATGGAGGCCCAGGACTGCACACAAAACTTCATGAGCTCTTCGTTTGCTGCTGGGAGCAGGGAAAACTTCCCCAGGATCTCCGTGACGCAGTCATCATCACCCTCTACAAAAACAAAGGCGAAAAGTCAGACTGTTCAAATTATCGCGGGATCACACTGCTCTCAACTGCTGGAAAGGTCTTTGCAAGAATGCTTCTAAATAGACTTGTACCAGCCATTGCAGATGACCTCCTCCCAGAGAGCCAGTGCGGCTTCAGGGCAAACAGGAGCACTACCGACATGGTCTTTGTCCTTAGACAGCTTCAGGAGAAATGCCGGGAGCAAAATAAAGGACTCTATGTAACATTCGTCGACTTAACAAAAGCATTCGACACCGTGAGCAGGAAGGGTCTCTGGCAAATCCTTGAAAAAGTTGGATGTCCCCCAAAGTTTCTCAACATGGTCATCCAGCTCCATGACAATCAACGTGGTCAGGTTAGACAGAGAAACGACCTCTCAGAATCCTTCCCAATCGACAACGGCGTGAAACAAGGATGCGTCCTTGCACCGACCCTCTTCACCATCTTCTTCAGCATGATGCTTCAACGAGCTACTAAAGACCTCACAGACCAGGATGGCATTTACATTCGGTATCGCACAGATGGCAGCCTGTTCAACCTGAGACGTCTGCAGGCACACACAAAGACTCTGGAGAAGATGATTTGTGAACTCCTATTTGCAGACGATGCTGCTCTTGTCGCTCACACTGAGGAAGCACTGCAACACATGACAACCTGCTTTGCTGAGGCAACACATCTCTTTGGACTTGAAATCAGCCTAAAGAAGACAGAGGTCCTATACCAACCCTCGCCTCAAGAACAACATGATCCCCCGCACGTCACCATTGACACAGCAGAACTGAAAACGGTCCACCAGTTTACCTATCTCGGATGCACCATCACATCAGATGCCAAGATCGATAAAGACATTGACAGCCGGCTTGCAAAAGCCAGCACTGCTTTTGGTCGACTCCACAAACGAGTTTGGAAAAACAAGCATCTTAAGAAGGACACTAAGATAAGCGTTTACAAAGCAGTGGTTCTCACAACACTTCTGTACGGTGCGGAATCATGGACAATCTATCGCAGGCACATACGACTCCTTGAGCGTTTCCACCAACGCTGTCTTCGCTCCATCCTCAATATCCACTGGAGCCAGTTTGTGACAAACAATGAAGTCCTTGAACAGGCAAGGGCCATCAGCATTGAAGCCATGCTACTGAAGACACAGCTTCGTTGGGTAGGACATGTCTCAAGGATGGATGACCATCGCCTACCAAAAGTCGTTCTGTATGGAGAGTTATCCACTGGCCATCGTGACATAGGTGCTCCAAAAAAGCGCTACAAGGACAACCTCAAGAAGTCCCTTGGTGCTTGCCACATAGATCACCGCGAATGGTCTTCTCTCGCTGCAGATCGCAATGCCTGGAGACAAACAGTAAAACAGGCCGTTTCCTCCTTTGAGACAGACCGCAGGGCTCATCTCGAAGACAAAAGGACCAAACGAAAGAACCGGATAGCTTCAGCATCCACACCAGACAAGACTTTTCCCTGCAACCGCTGTGGTCGGACTTGCCTATCCCGCATTGGCTTAGTCAGCCATCAGCGTGCCTGCAACCGTCGTGGACACTGTCCTTCTTGATCTTCGCTCGCGAAGTTTAGCCAATGATTAAACAAATAAGAAAAGCCTGTAATACAGTTTCTATTAATAGTTGATGATCGAGTATTGTTCATTAAATGACTGAAGTTTATAAAGTACCTGGCAAAGTATTTGACCCAAATATGCTTTGAAAAAGGTAGCACCATATACGATAGTGTATAAGAATAATTTGTACCAGTATGATTGTATATAAGGACATCAACATTAATTGTGAGGCAAACATGTTTTATGTTATGATGTTAAGAACTTGGCATGTTAATTCATCATCCACAAGTACAATCACAACCTACCATAATATTTAATTTACAAATGTAGATGTAATAGTAATCATAATTTTGAGTAAATACTCACACATTGCTCTTCTCCGTGTATGTATTAAACACCAGTGTCTCATACGCCATCCATCTGGCACTTGAAGGTAATGTCGACTGTTCAAATTAAACAATGACAATATTTGTTTTAAACAATAAAAACAAATTATTGATATATATTATTAAAAAAACATATATAAAATAATTGAAACATGCACAATTTAATACAAAATTAAATACATTTAATTAAACGCCAGAATATCATACGCCACTGATCTTGCATCTGATGGTGCCGTCGGCTGTTCACATTAAACAATTGAATAAGTTTTTTTTTTTTTTAAACATGCTCAAAATAAAAGCCTAAACAAAGCTTTAATAAATACATTAATGACTTTGATAATGTTTTCACCAAGTTATGGTTGAATCTATCAAATTCAATATGCAAATGAATTGTGCTAGATGCAACTTGGATGCTTGACCCATTTAAGATGGATAGGTAATTGATCAAACAAACATTCTCCATAGACCCAAGCATGTGCATTTGAGGGAACCAGTCCTGAATCGGTCATTATGATGCATTAATTAGCTTCGTAAGTTTTGTTTCTTCAGAAAGTGATATCCGAGACCTCAATCATACACCAATATCATTGTAAGATTCTTATGAATGATGTGCAAGTTTAAAGGGATATTTGAGTTTTGGTATAGAGGGCGCTACACAACAAATTTTGTGAGAATATGAAAAACTGAGTGTCAAATTTGAAAGAGCCTACAATTTGAATGACAGAATAAACTTGATTTGATCAAAATTGGTTCAGAAGTGCTTGAAATATCCATAAACATAACTATTTGTAATAATTTTGGGGCCCAACAATAATTCAATAATTTTTTTAATGCTTCTAGCTCTTTTCAAAAATGTACAAAAGAGGATTTTAAATAGCTGTTTTTACTTGATTAATTGTAATTTTTTGTATTTATTTCGAGCATGTTGGAATTATAAATATTGGTTTGTAATGTATTGGTGCAGGTTTTGCTTCCTAAAATTCACTTTGACCAAAACTGTACTCTCTTTACCAAAACTCAACTATGCCTTTAATTGAAAAATAACACTTTTTTCATTGTGAAAAGTGAGCATTCATATTGGATGTTATCACCTACTGCCCATTGATTTTGCCTACAATAAAAAGCATGATTTTCAATTCAACCTGTAATATCTCCATAATTAGGGAAACAGCTAGTTGAAAAAAGAAAAAAAACATAATTTCATTCTTCTGGTACCACGAGCCAAACAACAAAGTACAAGAGAAATGTGAAAGCCCTCAGTAATCTTGGTTCAATTTGATACAAAGTTAATGGATCATTTCAATAATGAACAAAAAAAACATGGAAGAAGCAAGCTAGACCACAATTATCAAAGAAATAAGTCAAAGAAAGAAATATTTATGAGGCAATTGACTCTCCAAATGGACTTTGTCAATGTTAAATTCCATCGTTAAACTTCCGACACAAAAACTTCTCACAGCTATAAAATAAATATTCATATTTTGTGCACACAGAGGCATATGCTAATATACAAGTAAATATTTGAAGATTTTCAAGCACTATTATGTTTTTTTTTCTCCCTCATGTAGAGTCAATATTTATAGATATTTTAACACTGTGGGAACTTACTTTCACAACCCGTTTTATTTTCTTTGTTGGGGTGTTTAACGTAGTTAATAAAGTGGAAAATCATACATTCTTTCCATGCAGCTGCATGCACAGTACAGTGAACAAAAGACTTCCAGTTCTGGTTGCAAGCCGCAATTGTTATAATGTGCATAATAGGTATTTGTCTGATACAATAGCACTACTGGCAAGAAATATGTGCTGGTGGCATTGAAGGTCAATGCAACTTGGGTAACTCATGGATATTTGCAAAAAGATTAGAATCACATTTATAACACATAAACTTAATAACTATAAATTAAAGTATATATACACCATCATTTTAAAACTGATCCAAATCCAAAACACTTGAAACATGCAATCTGGCTTTTACATCTTAAAAAACGCACAGCGTTCCTTTAGTGGTGATGCACCCGCGGGGGGGGGGGGGGGGGGGGGGGGGGGGGGGGGGGGTACTCACGTATATTGGGTATACGGGGGATGTGCCGCTGGGAAGGGTGACTTTTTCAAGAAAGATCCTTAGACATGGGTCCCCTTTTCATTAAAAAAATCCTTAGACATGGGTCCCTTTTTAAAATTTCCTCTCTTTTATCCGGGATTTTGGGATTTGCCGATGCGAAATTGCAAAAATGTTCAAGCTCGCTACGCTCGCTAAAAGAAACCACAAAATTTGCGGGAAATAAACAGCGAACATGCGACGCTGGCGAAAAAAAATCCTGAGACATAGGTACCTATTTACAGCAAAAGGACCCTTAGATGTGGGTATGGGTTCGGAGGTCTCAGCTGCACACCCCCATCCGACTATAATCTGAGTACCCCCCCCCCCCCCCCCCGGGGTGATGCATACCATTATCACATAAATATTCTCAGTTTGATGTGTCACCAAACCTGAAATCTGGGTCATGTCATCACAATATTCAATTCAATTTCACTCCTTTTAAAATAAACCTGGCATCAGTGTTTGTATGGTGAAATTCAACCATTTTATTTGGGTCAACAAAAATTAATTTAGTGCCAAAAATATCACACAAAAATGCATTTTTGAGTCAAGGACTTTTCTTAACAACATCATTATGCCCTAGATTTCACTTCCTTATTGTTGGAGACATATCTTTCAAAATGTATCTAAATTCTCATTTTTAAGATTTTAAAAGTACAATGCTGATGCAGATAGAATGTTTAATATTTGTCATTATCAATTTGTGACAAATGCTTACAATTATTTGATCACACAGTTGTGTAGACAATGCACAGCACTTCTCATAAAAAAATCACTTCAACATCACTGTGTGATTTAAAGCGCAGTAGAGTATATATTTATAGTAATGTAGCTGCACTAGATAAATGTTCATATTAATAAACTTCACCAATGTTTCTTGCTCCATTCAAAGAATCTATTAGTTTTAATTCAACAATTGTTTCTTGCTTTGTGTTATAATGTTTAAACAAAAGAGTCAAATGTATTACCTAGCCCTCCATAATTTTATTTGTATGTATGTCCAAAGGTTGGTTTACCAACAGTTTTCAAGAAATACAAAATCAATTGAATTGTAATGCACATAACAATCAAGCATACATGTATGAACAGTGTGTGTCTCATGATTGGGGTAATGAAGTAAAGCACTTAGAGATGACTATCAATCTAGGCGCTATATGAATCGAGATCAGTATCATTACAACATTATTTTTTATTCCAACATTAATCAGTGCTGAATTGGTTGATACTAACCTCGTTGCCTGCCGCATCTTGGTTTCCTGACCGTCCCTCATCCTTGGTAGCAAAGTCGGTTACCTTGGCAACCAGGTTGTCCGTGAGCGCAATGTTCCTCACCCCAAGACTGTGCCGTACAATCTAGTGTGAGAAATGCATAAAGTAGCAATGCTGTTATAAATCATTTATATATTATAAGTGAAGCTCGAAATTAGCAGCACGGGCCTGCTTACATGTGGCCAATACATAAATCAGAATAAGGCCACCAAATTTGATAGATGATTAATTACGATGAATGGGCAACCAAATGTAACAGAATTGTTAATTTATGTTTTTCTTTGTTTGGGTCACCAGATTCAGGTTTGGGGCCGCTAGAATTTAGATCTTGTTTAAACCTGCCCGACTGGGCCACATGGCAAACTAAAAACAATAACTAGAATTGGTATGATATAATACAGTATGTATACAACTATACATGCAACAACATATTATCAATAAAAATACCTACAAGGTGATCTTGTTTCATGAGGTTTTTCCAAAAAAAGATAATTAAGACTTCCATCATACACCAATATCATTGTAATATTCCTCTGAATGGTGTGGGATAGTTTTTATAGAAAAAGAACACTGTTTTACTAGTGAACACTGAATTTCTAAAAAAATATTTCAGATTACTGCCCATTGATTTTTTACTACAATTCAATCATATTATACCTCCATAAGTAGGGAGACATCTGAAAGAATCAAAGCCAATTGCATGCTTACCATAATAACTAAATAACAAGGTACAAGAGAAATATGGAAGATCCAAGTGATTTTGATTCAATTTGACACAGTTAATGGATCACTTTAAGAGTAGAATTTAAATAAGTCTGCCAATACTCAGCATACATGACAAGAAATGTCATTATTTACATTTGCTGTGATATGCTTTATTCTCCCCGCAGTATGTATACCATAAGATTTTATACTTCATCATAAAGCATCAAGATGATAATAACATTTATTGATGAGAAAACAACATAAAAAATGAATTGTTATCTGGAAAGCACTTTTATAAAAAAAGAAAACACTTAAACACAAAATATCTGGTTAGTTATAGCGACATGGTTTACCAATGGACTAAGCATGTAGGGCAAAGTAATTAAGCCAGTTCAAGTATTAGGTCATCTACGTACAGTCATATCAGACATGATAAACAATAATACAAATATTTCAGTTCCTTTGACAATTCCGCTTTTTATCAATATCAGGCTCTAGATAGACTAACTTAGGTGGGGCCCAAACAAAAAAAAGTTGCCTATTCTTTTCAAAGGAATGTAGCATTCACAGATCAGTAGCAATCTCGAGGGGGCGTGTTGTGACGCAGATGTTTACAAATTTTATGTTAAATGCTGATTTATCCACTATTCCATTCAAGGATATTTGATTTTAAAGAGTGCCACGTAATTAACTGTATCATTAACCATAAAACAAACATTGTCTTTTATGGACTATAATTAATTAATTATGCCAGGTACTGTATCTGGAATAACAAAAGACCTGGGAAAAAATTGACTATGTCCTTTTATACAGATGGATGTACATGTACATGTATTGTGACAGGATAGGATGATTGCATGCTTCTGGGCCTTGGGCACAGAGTCATAGAACCTTACAGAAATATAATGTGCGTAGCGAGCTTAATTGGCAAGTTCTGCTGAAATTGTGAGAGTGCGGCAGTTTGTTAGCGTGTCATTTAACGTGCGGTAATAGTACACAAGCTTAATTTCAGCACAGATTACTAGCTAGTCGCAAGCTTGAGACACACTTATTATATTTCTGTAGGGATGGTTTAGTTCCACTCTAGGTCTATTTTATATGCTAGGGCTAATAGTAAGCAATATATACAGTTTTCTTAATAACTTTATATATTTAACTGGGTAAGCATTTATTATTTAGGGTTAGCAATTAAGCCAAGTTTAATTGCAACTAAAATAATATATACATTTCATATTTAGCCCTGCATCTAAAATAGACTAAGAATGGAACTGGGGAATATGGGACTAAGAAAATTTACAAGGCCCTAATATTCATGTGGAGTTGTTGCATTTCGGGTGCTTTGCTTCCATTCTTGGGGTCCCATGTTAATAAATGTTAAACTGCTGGCATGGACATCCTTCAGCAAGACATTTAATTCACATTGATGCACTAGCTGAACCCAGTGGCCTGTTTCATGAAAGGGTCGATCTTAGCTAAGACCATCTTAACTGTCACGTGACTGTGACTGATCTACGGACATACGGATGGCGTTTGTTCCGATCACAAAGGACAAGGTTGCTGGAAGTATAATAGCAAAGACGCTTTCATACAACATGTGTTGCCGTAAATGTCAAAGTTATACTAAGGTTGTGTACGTACAGAGATTAGACCCTTTCATGAAAGGGGGCCCAGGTGTAATGGGGACCTGGTTGGTATTTTGTCCTTGATATGATTTTTGCACCTTATCAGGGCAGTTTATCCATGTCGCATCCACTTTTCACTGGAGTTGGGGTAATGAAAAGCAATTAACTATCATTGCTTTTAAAAAGGTGATATTCAAATGCTAATTAACATCTCACCACAAATAAATAAAACAAGGTGTCAACAAGTAAAACAAAATATTCATGACTTACTCAAACAATAATCTGTTATTGTTGTTAATTAATTTAAATTAAGTATCTTAATTCATACTAGGTACCCTGCATAATTGCAGTCATGTTAACCTCTAACCCCAAATCAATAAAAACTGCCTAACAAAAACTATATAAATGGGAGTCCATTGACTCATTAATGTCTAGATACATGCATGCATGTACATTATAATGACAGGTTTTGTTCTAATTACAATGCTAGCCCAATTCAACACGCACAGGGTGATAGAGACCTTTATAATCATGACATTGACATCTCGGTTATTACATGCATATGATCCAACCAAAATCAATACTGAACACAGTGGCCTTTAAACAGTTTGTAGTGCTCTTGTTTGTGAGGGAAGTCTGGCATAAAAATTATTTGTCTGTCAAATCACAAATTAATTGTTTACGCTCGCCCACAGCGGTATGATCGGGTCACACATGATTGGCAGTGCATGCATTTAGTATAGTAATATGCCGCTGCGAGCTTCCTGCATGAACAAATGTAGCGCTTTATCACAAGTACATCGTGTGTACATATTATGCACGTATACCAATGTCAAGGAAATTAGATGTATTAAAAAGAAACCAAATATTGTTTTAGGGGTATTATAAATTAAATTACAAACATGCAGCCCCTCCCAAATTAAGATATATGATTGTGTTTAGTGCAGTCTTAAATGTCTATACCTCAGTGTGTATGCAATATGCGCTAGAAATTAACTTTTTTCGCCGGACTAGCAGGCCTGTTAGTGCTATATAATCACAAGCATTAAGAATAGAGAAAATTACAAAATTTAACTATGCATTTGATTTTTATAGTTAAATAGACTAACAAGATTTTTTACAAATCGTTGGTTGAAAAAAGAGAACAGAACTATATAAGTAATGTTTGTACAAGTTTGTAAGTATTTGAGATAATCGTGTTAACCCGTTTTCTAAAATATCCATAGACTTTGTACACAACCCACTCGGTTCCCGTAGTCAAGGGATTAACAGTAAAGAGCTATCATATTTAATACAGCACTAGTTTATATAACGTAGTTACAAGTTAGATATCTATATTCTCGAGAAAAAAAAAGGTTTTAGATGCAAAACATATCACTTACCCTCTTAGAGGCCAGGTGGGACAGGCCTGAAGCGATGTCCAGCGAGAACTTGACCAACATGGGCATGAGCGGCGTTGTGATGTTGAAGTCTGCTGCGTGCATGCCCACGGGTTTGTGGACGTCCCGCATCGTCCGCAGGTAGACGTCCAGTCTGACAGGCTCCATACTCTCAAAGGCAAGATAGATTGGACCTAGTGGAGGGTGAACAAACAATCATTAATCATAAGATTCATGCCATATATTATTTAAAATGCAAAAAACGATAGTGCACATGTATGTAAGTCAGAGAAATCCTTACTTATAAGAACCGTAAACCGGGGTGACTTTGGCCACTTTTTTAGATGCATGTATTTTCATCAAGCCTCACTTTTTAGAACAAATTTCTTATTGTTACAAATATATTCTTAAAGGGTAATGTATAAAATCAGATATTAATTCTAAAGAGTGAAAAGTGATGACAATATAGCCTTCTCAAAACGCGGCCAAAGTCACCCCGGTTTACGGTACATAATTACATAATAGTTGTGGCCACATTCATTTTTACTTTGAGTTTGAAGATTCCTGTTTCATATTTAATTGTTAAAATATTGGGTCTAAATTATTGGAGCTGTGTCTTTGTATGATTTGATAGTTTCTTTATTTAGATGATTGAGCAATATAAAAGGGCAAAACGGAGAGTACGTTTCCTTTGGTTTCCCAAAACTACCATGGGCCTCATATAACAAATATGCAGAATTACAAGGGCGATGATCCACACCTTATTCAATCATATAAATCAAATAACAAAAGAAGAGTATATTTACTTATATTTGTTTACTCTTGGCTGGACGCTTGATTTATATATATATATAGATTCAATTTTGTTTTATTCTATAACTCTTACTTCACAAATATGTATTTGCATCATTTGTAAGGTAGAATGACCACTAGCTTCACAAAATAACGAATATGCATGGTCGGTTACAATATACCATTGATGGGATTTAGTAACATTGTCCAAATCCTCAAAACTTACTTGCAACCCTAGTGGTTCTATCATATTCATATTAACAATAAAAGCGCAGAACAGGTTTCGGTTTTTAAAATTTCCATTTCGTTCAAAAGAAATTTACGATTGAAGTGTTCAGATGTTAAACTGTCTATGGGATCATTATTAAGCAGTGCAAAATGAGATAGTGAATATCACTTTGCATTTTTGCTCATTTCTGGGCCAAAAACATTCAATCAACGTACAAATTTGCACACATTACTTTGTGGACATATCAGATCACACCAATACATATTTCATTAATCACTCATCACTTTTGCACTTGTCAACAAAGTTACTAGATCCCTTTAACCATATTTGAATAGAAAAATACTGCTGAATATGAGCTTGTAGGGAAAGAAAGGATGCACAGTTTACATTTGACTTGACACTTGGTGATTTACATATTTATACAGGGCGTGTACACAAAATTATGTTTTGTTCAACAAAGTATATGACTCACATAACACAAGTGTGGCACCATTACAAGAAATCATTCTTTAGCCAAAACTTGCAAAAAAGGGATTTTCGTACCGATCGTTTTCACAACAAAGAATTTAGCAATGCGTGACACTGCTAAATTATCAGCTAGAGTGACCACTTCACAAAAGAGCTACTGGTCAGTTACCATAAAATTAACAATGATGGTATATTGTTATAACAAAAGAAGAGCATATTTACTCATATATATATAATATATGATTTATAGATTTATAGATTCCATTTTTATTTAACTCTTACTTCACAAAAATGTATTTGCATCAGTTGCAAGGTAGAATGACAAAAGAACTACTGCATGGTCAGTTACCATACCATTAACATTATCATGAGCTTGGGGGGGGGGGGAGAAATAATGCATTGTTTACCTTTGACCGGACAGTTTGTTGTTGATCTATATATTTATAGATCTGTAATTTGTATAATTCTCACAGCACCAAAATATATTTACATCAATTATCAGCTAGAGTGACCACTTCACTAAAGAGCTACTGGACATGCAGTTACCATAAAATTAACAATGATGGTATATTGTTATAACTAACAAAAGAATAGCATATATTTACTTATATATATTTACTCTTGGCTGGACACTTGATGATTTTCTATATCTATAGATTCAATTTCGTTTTACTTCAAAAGTATGTATTGGCATCAATTGCAAGGTAGAATGACCTCTTCACAAAAGATTGAGATTGTGCATGGTCAGTTAACTACATGTACATAGGTGTAGGAGGCGAGGGGGGGGGGGGGGGGGGGGCTAGGAGGTTGCAGTCCTCCTGTAATTTGGAAAACAGACATATTCGGGCCCAATTCACCAAACTTTCTGGCAAGAGATATTGGGGCAAACTCGTATCATATTCGGGTAAAAGCATGTTATATTCGGGCAAGACTCATAAAAAGCAGGGTAGGAAATATACGGGGGCTGAGGGCATTTTTGCCCCTTAATTTTTAAAATAGCCCTCTGAAATCAGTAGGTAGCCCCTAAAATTACCATAGCGTATTATGTGAATTTGTTTTTGATATCCTTCAGATTGGAAAAGTAGCCCCCTAAAATAAAAAAAAATAATTCCTGCATTGATAAAAAGTATATCACTTTTCGGGGTTACATCTTGTTTTGCTTGTCAGGTGAAAATGCGGAAGCCCTCCTGGAAAAATGTGTCCCTATATACGCCCATGAGAAAGAATGCATGGCTTCACAATGGAGCTGATGGATTCCTTCTATGGATTCAGCGCTACTCTTAAAGCCCCTTCATTTTGTCAAAAGATACATCGATGACAATGCAATCAATACAATCCCTGCCGACCCAAGCATGCAAATAGCATCTCAGAGTGCTATTCATCTGCACATTCCAGAGGCTTCTTCATTGTCTTCCTGGTGTAAACCAGTCCACTATTGTGATTTCAAGACTGCCGTTTTTGTATGGGAATTCCTTGTTGACACACTTCACATCAGACTTGCTAATAAGGACAAACCAATGTTGAATCAGATGATTAATCTTAAACAATATCAGTTGGAGGAATGTGCATGCGCCCACAATACATTTTTTTTTTTTTTTTTTTTTTTTGAAGGGGAAAATTATGCTGTCTACAGATGATTCATATATTTAGATATGACAAAAACAAACAATGATTCTTTAGAAATATCTCAAATTGCAGAGGTATTATAATTATAATAACCGTTAGTTAATACGTTTTATTTTTGTTTTATCATTAAATATGTATGTGTTAATGGTTGATTATGCGAGAAAGTTTTGTTATGTTTTAAACTGACCTGTTGATATACATGTATATATATTCATGCAAATTATATTTTGTGCTCAACATATGAAGACTACCTTATGAAGGTAGTCTTGTTGTTATACTTAATATCATCATCATTACACTCAATCATATATACAGGGTGGCCCAGAAATAACGGAACGGGGCACTTCCCAAAATAAAGTAACAAAATGAAAATGTCCATCGGATAGGATGTCCTTTCCAATGAACAACGATACCAAGAAAACTTATTTTGGACGTGTAGTTTTTGTTTTAGGGCGCTTTGAGTGAGACCATGTCAGGTTCCTATTTTTGTCAATTTTTACTAAGTCAGTGCCTGATAAATGAGACTTATTGCCCTACATACCATTGTACACGCGAGTATTCAGCGCGCCATTGTTAGTGTGCATTCAGCTGTGTGCCGAGCGGTGCCGAGAGAATGAACATAATTGGTAAATAGTATGGCGGGCAGTAAGTCTCATTTATCAGACACTGACTTGGTAAAAATTGACAAAAATAAGAACCTGACATGGTCTCACTCAAAGCGCCCTAAAACAAAAACTACACGTCCAAAATTAGTTTTCTTGGTATCGTTGTTCACTGGAAAGGACACCCTATCCGATGGACATTTTCATTTTGTTACTTTATTTTGGGAAGTGCCCCGTTCCGTTATTTCTGGGCCACCCTGTATATATTACTCAAAATATATAAAATGCGATGTGATGACCAATGCCTTGGTTATTATGTGCGATCTCCCACAAGACGGAAAAGTTTGTCATTATTTTCCCATATATAGGGGAATACTACAATTTTGACATTCTTATTATAATTATAACTATAATTAGTATTATCAATTTCCTTTTTATAATCATTAATATTATCATTATCATATAACTGCTCCCCAATGATGGAGCTACCTTGTCCTATAAAACTAATGACCATCGTTGCCATGAGAATTAAATTATATATTCATACATCATTGATAATGACTTTGTAAAATGCTTTTCAGGCAATTATGAAACAACTTTTGTCAAAAATCAAATCGTCAATGTGTATGTACAAATTATAGTGGGTAGGAAGAGATGTTGATATATATTGTACCCATCTTACATCAGTCTGGCCTATAGTGGCAACAAAGTTATCTATTCTCTATAATATATGATAGGCACTTCATCAATACTAGGAATTAAATTTTTCCACTTGTGGCCCAGTAGGGCAAGTAAATATCTAGATTTTTTTCATTTGAGTGGCCCGTAACCTGTATCTAGTGCCCCAAAACAAAGAAAAACATTTCAAATTTGTTTATTGATCACCCATTTTAGGGAAATGAAATTTAGCATTTTTAAATCTTGGCGGTCCGAAGCTAGTTTTAAATGGTCGCGGCACAGGTGGTCATGTGCTGATTTCGAGCATATTACTTCAAATTTAATGCAAAAATTAACGTTAAATGAACATACCTGATGATCGTGTGCAAGCTCCAATGAGACCGAGGATGTTGCTGTGCCGACTCGCTCTAGTAAGGATACCCAACTCTGCCAGCATTCGCTTCTTATCCGCTGGTACTAAAGAATAAAAAAAAGTAAAGTCACATTTTAAGTCAAAATTAACCCCTTGCTAAAAACTGACCCTGGTATGCTACATTGTATGTTCAAAGGGAACAGGGTTAACGGAGGAATTGTGAGATTTTGTAAAGTGTTAATTGTCTTTTGTATGCAGTTGATAAGGAAATCTCATGACGTGATTCCATCGCTTAGAGAAAACCGCTTCTCAGGGTCTGACAAGCGGTATGATATTTCAGGTCTCAAGCCTGCATCGAGTAGATTTGTATCACTGTTGACATTTTCTTATCACTAGCCCCTCTCTCTGTGATAGCACTGGGCCTCTGGGGGGCAGTTAACACAGCTGGGATTGTTGACAGTAGTTGATAAAACTGTCAGAAACTGATAAGAATGTGACCGAGTTGATTACCACGATGGTGGAAATCAACGATAGAATCACCTAATGAATCATAATTTTCTTCATTTCTATTTTCTGCAGTTAATAATTGAGTGACATTGTTTAACGGTTCTTAAAAAACACATCTAAAACTCAAATTTTGAAATATACACATTTTGAACAATGTTTCATTGTCTTCATTCCATATTTATTCCATTTGTTTCTAGTCAGCTTTTCCTGGTATTTATATGCATAACACACAGCAACTTCTAAGGATAAAGGAATATCAAATACATAATCTTGAAATCCAAGACAGTGATTACTATGGTGGTTGAATCCAATAATGGTATCTTAATTTTAGATTGTATAAATGATATATATAAGATACATATTAAAACAATTAGACATAATTATGCTATGAAAGAGGAAATATACTACATAATATGCTCAGAAAACATGGTTAATGGAAAAGTGTTTTGTAGTTTACACAGTATTTGATATAGAATACACTTAGAGCCAGACCTGCATTATAGGCCTGGGACGAATACATAATTTGCCATTCGAATATTCAACAAGAAAGGTATTCGGAAAGTTTGTTTTCTTATTTTATTACGCTGCACCCTATGTAACAGTCTGAAAACTATAAATAAAAAAAGTAAAGGAGCCCTGTATATACTCTTACTAAATTAATGTGGATTGTTTTAAATATATAATATAACAAAACACTACAAAACAAACTTGCTTCAATGTGTTGATAACTCTTTAATTCAATCACATTTTAGATATACAAAATTTATACATACATTATCGTATAAATAAACATATCGTGCCAGGGATTTTAATGCTCTATGGCATTTGTGTGTATTGTAACTCGCAAAAATGCGAGCTTGGCAAGTTAGGAGTTAAACAAATATTAAACTGTAGCTATCGGGTGCACACTTTTTAAAACTCAAATGTTTGAATAGTATAGTAAAAAAAAGCTCAGCTATTTGAATTATTTGAATATTCAAATAGTTGTCCCAGGCCTAATTAGTGACCACCTATCTAAAGAGGTCGCCTCACTTGTGGGAGTCAACAAGTAGTCACTTTTTGTGTCTCTGATCGGGGGATGGTCACTATAGTCAACTGTGACTGCATGAATTGCCACAGATTTGAATGTTGAAAATAGCTTTCATGAAATATTAAAGAAAAAGAAGTAGCATTTATAAGTTCTGAAATAAAAATGATGACATAAATTCTTACCTTTTTGTTTCTTGACGTCAGCACTGACAGACTGCTGGCTGCTGAGGAACACCTTGCCAAAGTGCATCTGACCGAACCTGCCCGACTGCTTCACGTTGCCGACGACGAGCTTCTCCCTTGGGATCTCCCAGAAGCCCTGTCCTCCAGGACCATCCGGCCTGTCAATGCCCAGGGCCATGGCGGAGACCGAGGGGTTGGCTGGGAGCCCTTCGCCCGGCTGCGACTCAACATCAAAGGTGACATTGTCCTGCGGGAGAGATTGAGTTGAGTTAGTGGCAGAGAGACGGCGACGGGCCTTGCGGCCACCCAAGCCGAAGATCTTTGAGAGAGACGAGCTCTTGCCGGGGAAGCGCCGGAAGATGTTGAGGCTCTGCAGCGAGGAGCTGCGCTTCATCTTAACGCTACCGTTACCGTTCATGTCCCCGTTTATGTGTCCCCCATTCATGCCGAGTTGCGTCTGTCCCGCATTAGAGGACCTCAACACACTGTCATCAACACTCATTTCAATCCGGTTTGGATTCCCGGCAATACCATTTGACCTGGAGTGGCGACTCCGCGACATTTTTAGTTGTTGTTATCCAGAGGCAGCAGAGGTTAAAACAAGTTGTACTGAAATCCAACGCAATGGTATAGTGCATTACATAACTTCACATCAAGAAGACTGTAATAAGCATTAATAGCACAAGCCCATATTCGATGTTAATGCTCTGCAACAGTCGCAATACAACACACACAATGATAATCCTGGTTTATGAGTCAATTCCATAATTGCATAAAAGGCAGAAATATGTCATTATCATCCCACGCAACGACTGAGTAATCAGCGTGTAACCCGCACACACCCATTCCAAATACTCTCCCCCCCAAAAAAACGACCCGCGTTTTGTGTCAACATAAGGCCAAAGACCTTGCAGTACTAGAGCTCCAGATTCACACGCTTAGGCAATCACCATCAGGCCTATGAACACGAACAGTTTAAGCTGCTCGAACTGTTGAGTTAATTTACCCCTTACTCCTCTCTGTCTCGTCGCGCATGACATCCCCCTAGGGCGGGCATTGTTCTCAGACAATGGGGGAGATCATAGGCTGGTTTACCATCCATGGTAGCAGGGACAGAGTCAACAGAGCGTGCAGAAAACTAAACGTCCTGGTTTGTATGCACTTTTTAGTCTTCAGACGGAACAGACTGCAGTATTAAGCAAATTCTTTTAGGAAGACCAATAACTTATGTTAGCATAGAGAATGCAGTGGGATTATAGGTGTATCACTTTCGGGCCCAGTATGTTACATCTACAGAGTCAAACATTAAATACAAAAATTGTTATTTAGGATAATTATTACAGTGCAGACTCAAAATCTGTTCTGAATTATAATTTTATTTTCTCAAGAGTATCCTACAATAGACCCATCAAGATCCAGTGGTCCCAAAGATATACTAAGGCTCTGGTCTATGTAGAATGGGTGTTATAGTTGGATACCATGTATTTTATGCTGAAAACATTACAAAAATGTACATATTTAACACTAACTTGTGACAATTTAGTGTGTTAATGTGAGAATTTGATGTTTGGAAATAATCTGATAATCCGAATTTATGGATTTTGAGTAAAGTCGCAATATATAAATAAAGCATATAACATAAATCAATTAAGGACTGGACTACAATTAATAAGGGATCTATAAAGACAATGCTAACACATTCCTGAACTGCAAGGTTTCGAAAGCTTCCCCATGCAGCACTAAGACTGATAGAAGAAACATCACTAGTATTTTTCTCACACAAACTGGTTTTGATCGGGTGCAGAGTTCACATTATCTACACTTTCTGTGCAAATATATGCCTCTTACACAGACAAGAGCTATCCTTGGGTCGAGAGTAAACACTTCATACTGCAGAAATGGTTTCTCATCTTTATTCAAAAACTCCTTCTTGAGAATAGCACACAAGCTTTCCATATATCATATTGTTACGTCCATTTTTATTCTCTTTTCTTTTCTTTTTTTACAGATAGGAATCCTCATCTTTATTTATCTTCTCCTGATAGCAGACAAGTTTTACAAGCTTTTCATTGTCCTTTTTAATGTCCAACATATTTCTTTTAATATATTTGTTTTTATACAAAAATGTTGAATCAACTTTATTCAACTTCTCTTGATAGCAGACTAGTCTAACAAGCTTTCCATTGTCTTTGTTGATATCTAACATATATATATATTTTTTTTTTTTTAAATACAAAAATGTTTTTTTGTTATCTTTATTCATCTTCTCTTGATAGCAGACTAGTTTTTACAAGCTTTCTATTGTATTTTTTGATTTTCAACATTTTGTTTTTTTTTAAATACAGATATTAGGTTGTTATCTTAAAGTGACAAAGGTAAAGTGTCTAACTCCATGAATAATACTTGGAGCTTCCTCGTTTCTCTTCTGCCGTGTTGTTTAGCTTATGGTAAGAGAAGAATAAAATAGGGTTCGGTTTTTTCAAATGTCCCTTTAGTATGAAGATAATTATCATTGAAAATCATTATTTAAAAAGCGACGGTTAGCTAACGGTATTGATAAAAAGTACAATTGACGTCGCTGAATACGTCCTGCCAGCGCGCGTGATAAATTTTCCCGACCCACTGAACTTTGAGCCTAGTGTGCGCAAATTCCATGAATTCCGTACCGTCTGTAGCTATACAAGGGTGGGATATCGTCAAGATCAAACGGATGATTTTTACTGCAACAAATCTACAACAGACCATCAGTATTCGGTGATAAAATATGAACTCAATAGTCGTCTTTTCACTAGGAAAACAGTGTTCGTTTTCTTTCAAACTTTCACAAATCTTTCAATTCTATTTTACAATGATATTGATATAGGATTGAAGTCTCAAATGTCAGTTTGTGCAATATCTGACACTTTACACGGATCACTTTAAATCTTCTCATCTTGATAGTAAACTAGCGTACAAGATTTGTAATGGGTTCTGAAAACATGTTATTCATAGCAACCTTAGGGCAATTCCAAGCAAACGCCGTGACGGTCAGAGGGTGTTTCTCACAATGAAAGTCCAAATAACTCATAAAATCTAAATATCTAGAACCAACTTTTGATATGCATCTGTAACCACTATCCTGCCAATAATTTACAATAGGCAAGAAAACCAAAATTCCCAATAAATTATTAATTATGAATATCAATATCTGCCGTAACGCCGTGACGGCAAAAAGACATGGGTTTCTTACATGCTAAGAAACTAAGTAAACTCTGTGAACTACAGGAACATTTTGCACTTTTGTCACATTGATTCTTTGTACTAGACATCAAGCTAGAACATCCAAATAAAAATGTAGAAAAAATCCAATGCTCATAGTAAATATGATATCATAAATGTATCTATGCACTGTAACGCCGTGACTGTAACGCCGTGACCTCTGAATTGTACATGTTATATATATGGGAGATATTAAAGAGATGAATAATATGATATAATTTTAATGTAGTGATCCAGAATCAATAAAGAACTAGATGAATGGGTGATATAACCAAGATGCTATTAAATGATCATCCGCATGACACAAATTTGCAGCACAGCGCCCTCTATTGATCAAAAAATCTTTTAGGACATAATTGAAATTCTTATCTATTTCAGAAGTTAGTTAATGGAACCATCAAATATTAAAACCAAAATACATATACTTAAATGTAACATTGAAATATGAGACCTTTGACATCTGACCTTTGACCTTGTTTCTCAAAATAACATACAAATGTTTAATTTTTGGTCTGCACAGTGCATATTTGCAAGTGATTTGTTTCATGTAACATGATTTCAGAGTTAGTAAATGTTTGTTTTTTAATTGGTAATTATCCGAGTGACCTTTGACCTGTGCCCCAAACAGTTTCAGAAAATTGTCTTTTACCTACAGTACTCTTTCTAACATTGATTCTGGAACTTAATTGTGAGAACAAAAAACAACAACAATATTTTGACCTGTTGACCTATGACCTCCCATGACCCCATTCCCTAATCAGGTCATATACTTCACTGGACGCATACCAGTATTATTATCATGTTATCCTTCAAGGATTCTCAAACTATCTTGATAATAATATAATTTTTGCATATTTGTTAGCTATGTGACCTTTGACCTTTGACCTCATGGACCAAAATCATATCCAATAATCCGTACCTCTAAATACATGGATTGTACAAAGTTTGAACGAAATCCATCCAACGATTCTTGAGATATTGCAAAAAAAAAGAACACTGATGTACAGATCACATACAGACAGACGGACATACAACCAATACACATACATGACTCAGGTAACTTTGAGATGGAAACATTATCAACTGACCCTATTCATATAATTATAGCATGAGCAATGCCCAAGCATACCTACAAAAAATATCTTACACTATTTGATTATGTCTACTGTGTTATGTCAATGGGAATCCAGTAGGTAGCGTCACGGCGTTACACAAAACGTAACACCGTGACCAAAGTGATATTGATTATATTAATAAGTGGTAAAAGATAATGCTGCTATTCAGCATGCATATTATAGCTCTATGGGCTAATACAGAGAAAACAAAAAATTATTTCATTCCCATTCATATTTTTCCAGAAATATTAAAAATATATGTTTTTAGTGTAACGCCGTGACATATTAATGATTGTAAATGAGACAGTCACTGAAGCGGAACGAAGAGCGAAAATGACGAAATTGATATCTTTCTGAAAAATTGAAGCAATGATCCTATCAACACTGAAATAAAATGTTATGAAAACTCCTTTTCGCAGTTCTTTTATGCTTAATATTTAATTGAATGTTTTGTGAAAATAACTGAAAATTAATTTATGCTATATATTAACAATAAAATAATAGTTTACAATTTTTTTTTTCAAAAACAAAATACATTTTTGGAAAGTTCAATCTTTTAGCTTTCATTTGATACCAAATTTGTTATGGTACAATGAATTTGAAAAATCAGTGGTTATGTCAATGTTTGCTTGGAATTGCCCCTTACCAAAAATACCTGTACAAATAATAGTTAATTGGAGATAATGTTATCAAACCTGCTTAAAAACAATGAAATGATAAGAAACGTGGGTAACTGTAATCATATATCTTCAAATATATACCTTAAATGTATGCAATGAGAAGGGCAATTCAATAGACAACACTACATGTATGTGTTGTCTAGGATGATAGCTAGGTTTATCTTTAAAATGACAATTACATTTATCGGTTTGTGTATGTATTTCTGGTACACATTGCGAAAAAAAAGAATATTACAGAAACTTTGCGCACACAATGTTCAGGTACTCCTGTGATCTTTGGATAGTTTTTATTTAACAGTTTTAACAGTAAACCAAAATTATTTAATTTTTTGTCCTAGTAGTATACACATCAAATCAATAGTTCTACCAAAAGAAAATCATATTTGTCTATACAGACTGCTAACAATCAATATGACTAACACAATGAAAAACAATATAAGGGTGTGTCTGTCATATTGTACAAACACTAAGTAAATAAAACCTCTTCACTATTCACTACTAAATGTTACAACTGGATTTGTGTACATACCCATGGATTCAGTACTATTTCCATTTTCGTTGATATTCGTTATCACACTTGAGCACATGCAAATCATATTTTATCTGGAGAGTTTAATATCCAAATGGTACATTGCACTCCTCACTATAACAATTTCTACATATTATATGAATTAGCACTTTCATGTTCATTCATGCGGTTTGTTCTGAAAAGAACTTATCTAAATTTGCATTCTTCTATCTTGAGTTATTTTTACAAATTTTGAATTTACTTAATTCATTCTAATCCATTCAAGCTTGTATTGCTTAAATGGTAAGGGTACGTTAATGGTGCACGTACGTCATCATATTTGTTAATAATTTGTACAAGTCAATGTCATCAAATTCTTGTTCATTCATCTATGCATGAACTTGGGTTAAAATACACATAGTATGCCGGGTTTTCTTTTGATTATTCACAACTGAACTAATTTGTAACCTTTTAGGCTTTGAATTTGGCTTTGATAACAAAAAGAGACAAATGCCGCCTACACCCAATTGTGTGATCCACAGTTATGTAAATAAAATTTAAGACTCCATATTTCTTTCACTCTGATTTTTTTGTTACATACTCATCCCATTGTTTAATTGTTTGGTTTATAATTTTGCACTTGTTATACTAGTAAGAAATATGTGTAAGTGGGCTGATTCTGACATGCCTTCTTGAACACACAAAATGTTGGTCATTCATTTTTCAAATTCCTTTCTCGTTTCGCTTAGTGCATTAAACAAATATTGCTGGAAATAACCGGTAATCGACCCAAGTACATGTTGGAACATAGACTGCAACTGAAACTTATCCAAGGCCTAAATCCTGTTCCTTTCACGAGTTTACAATGTGTTTCCATTATCTTTTTCTCCTTTATTTATCTATCTGTATTTAATCAACATTATTTGATTAATACTGTTTTCCCCTTTCTTTCGTTTATTTATTTGCATGTCTAATTACGCATTGAATGCATATTGCAAAGAGAATCTATGGATATATCTAATTTTGCTTCCCCATTTTAATAGGATACATCCCTCTTTTTTTCGCTGCAAAGTGATGACATAAAAGTAACAATTGCTGCATATTTCAATAGTAGTTCTGTATTCTACTCTAACCTACTATTCAGGCCCACAACTGAATGCATGGATTTAACTCAAAGATAAACACACACACAAGACGCTTTACAACCTATACATAAATTTTAAAGAAAAAAAATAATAACTTAAATTATGAGGCAATTTGCTGTTTACATATATTTGCTGTCATTGTTCGGCAGTACACTTTTGCCGACCCATTACACAGCTACAATTATTTGCGGTTTTCAAAAGCGGAATATTTCTATTTGTCAAATAAAAAAGGCATCAATAAGGAAATTACTCTGGCATGAACTGCTGAGGGTTCTCTGGTAAGCAATTCAAATACCACCCAAGAGGGCAGTATTGTTGTAGCTATCCTTATCAAGATTGGCTGATTCGGCAGTGAATTAAATAAATCTGGATACATACTCTCTCTTATAGTATAATTCCATACATTTTGCCCTTTCTGTACCAATTGCATATTAACCTGAATCAGTGGGTGTCATGTTTCAAATCGATGGGAATCATAGTTTTAATAAGCAACAGGTTTTTACTTTTATTAATGCAGACCATTTTATTAAATGCATCATTGTTCACACTCTATGTCTGATCATTATGTGTGGATATACATACTGTATGTTACTTGATAAGTAACCAGTGAACAAAATTACTTGTAACTGACAATTTAATACACATCTTATCTTATCTAAATTTCACTCAACATACATGCGATTTCATAAATCTGTAATAACACAATATGCATACAAACACATTCACACTTATAACTGAAATTTAAAAATTACCAATTGACCATCAAATTCTCTCTTTCACATTCCCTTTGACATGCACCCCACTTTCTCTATGATATATCTCACTCTCTTTCACATACATAATATACATACACACATTAATAAACAAAATAATTCTCAGATATTACACATTATCTCCTACCCCTCTCTCTCTTTCAAAGAATCACACTACCACGCCCATGCACCAACATCACCACCACCACCATCAGTAACAACACCACCATCAACAACACCACCAACAATAACACCATCACTGTTGCCGCGGCAACCAAACCAAGACCCATGGATGAGGCTGTCTGGGAGTCACAGATGAGATGAAACACCATTCATTTATTCTTGAAATGCAGGTAGATATCCCTCTCCCATTCTTCCTATATCTCTCTTTCTTCATACACACACAAACATCTTTCAGAAATGGAATTATGTTACAAATGAAGATGAGCAAAGGAAATAGAGTTTCCTTAGAATTCGAACTAGAACTCCGGATTGCTAGACCAATGCTCTATCAACTGAGCTAGAAAACCCTTGTTATGTTTGCTCGTCCCTGATACCCCCTTTTTAAAAGAAGAGCGTATTTAGCAAAATTCATTACCGTGTAAAAAAGGGAACTATGAATAGTAAGAATCACACTCACCCTAATTCCAAATCCATAGCGCCCGCCAACCTCGGCGTCCTTGAATGGCAGTCTGACGGAGTCACGACGTCGGAGCACCATGATGATGACGAGGATGAAGAGGACGAAGGCGACGATGGCTACGAACACCAGAACCCAGATGAGAATCGAAGTTGGTAGTGTCGATCGCACTGCACCAACATCCGGAGTGGCTGTTTTATTTCATCATGAACAGAAGGAAAGAACATGAGAACATGTACATAAATTTACAAATTAATTGCTTTTCTCGTGACAATTAGGATGAATACTACCATTTTGTTGGTACTAACTGCACAATGTTTTATCTCAGCAAGAACTGAAATTAACAATTTATACAAACTCTTAACATTATATTTTTCTTCAACTTTTAAACTATTTCATTAATTGAGAATATGATGCAAACCTCTGCATCCTTGTTCATTTTTTCTGAACATCCAGCTTTTTAACATTCAGATTGACACATTAAAAAAATAAGACAATGCGATAATGTGCAAACAATATTTATGAAATTACATAATGCATCAGTTTATGGCTTTAGTATGTCTCAAATTGTGTAAACTGTGTTTTGGGGGATTGGGTTATATTTCTTTACTTTTGGAGTAAGAGAAAATCTAAGAATATATCTTATTTAATTTATACCTTCTAGAGTCTGTACTCCCTTCTGCAAAGAAATGATCTGTGTGTCATCAGCGTAAACGGCCAACAGCCGAATAAAGTATAGTGTGTCTGCCTCCAGACCGGTGATGGTAAACTCCCGGACATTGGGACCGACGAGACTAGAGGAGCTCCAGCTATCTGGCCCTTGGGATCTGGTCTCAAAGACAAAACCTCGGAAGTCCCCATCTTGGTCCCCTGGATAGGTCCAGGAGAGGGTTATCTCTGTATCGGTCTTCTGAACGAGGTCCAGAACCAACAGTGAGGCTGGAGATGAATGAAATAGAAAAGTACATCACAACAACCGCACATTATTGTAAAGGACTTGTCCCCAAAATACTCACGATTGAGGTCTATCATGAAGAATGCATCTTATAAGAAAATTAAATGGTCTTGAACTGCATGAATAAACTGCTATGTAAAAAAAAAATTGTTGTTTTTTCGAAAATGACCCACATCCAAGATGGAAGACTTCAATGAAAGAGTGAGCAGAAAGAAATCGTAAATACACATTTGAGATGAATAGAAACACTTTCATACAATATTTTCTGACTTGTAAATGTATTTCAAAGCAGGCAGACGGCTCAGTCAACAAGATTTTCAGCTCCAATTGATCATGTTAATGAAATTAATCAATATTAATATCAAAATCAATAATGTATTAACCCCTTGACTATGGGAACCGGTGGGTTGTGTGCAAAGTCTATGGAGATTTCAGAATCTCAAACAGAACTGGTAAAGATACTTTCATATTTAGTGTAAATTCCTGTTACTTGAATTTCCCAATCACCTAATAAATAAATGTATATTTTGTATACTGTAAACGTTATTTTCGCGTGATTAATATTTCGCGCTGAGCCACACAAAAACACATTAGCGGCTTTTTAATTTTGCGGCAGAGCAAGTGTTCACAGGCATTGCAAATCGCGCATTTATATTCGCGGACGCCGACTTCAGCGCAAAATCGCGAAAATTAACGCACCGCAAACATTACCACGTTTACAGTATATATTAACTATCTCTTCAAATGAGAGTGAACAGCCGTTACTTACATTGTTCACATGTAGGTCCATTATATCCATCAAGGCACCTGGGAATACAAAAGGAACATGCAATAATAATGAATTATAATTGAAAAATGTACATGAAAATTTAGTCAAATGTATCTTATAAGCACCGAATATAACCGCTTAGTAAATTTAGGACATCTTCCATGTCAGAAACATTTACAATACAAACATTTACTACTTATTTGTTTTTAGGAATTGCATTATCTGATTGGACATCAAAATTCCACGCAAAAATGCAAAATTGTAAAGAAAACACTGATCAAGCCAGTGATACAGGACAAAATTGAGTGTCAAGTTATAAGGCAAGCAGAAAAGAGTAATAATAATAGGTTGCTCTTCTATAGATACAGGACAAAATTGAGTGTCAAGTTATAAGGCAAGCAGAAAAGAGTACCCGGTACTTACTAGAGTCTGCATTACTTTTTAACATCATAAATGCAGCTTGTCTGATATCTTAGTGGTCACATGCATAAAGCTATGTGCAAAAAAATAGCCAGGCAAATTATAGCCTACATAGAGTCAAACTGCCTATAGTGGCTCTCAAGAGTGATCCCCTGCAGATGAAAGGAATGTTGTGTTACCCGTCTATACGTCGTTGTTTATTCATTGTGGATGACTATACACACATTTGACTGTACAGCGTTATGTAACCTGTCCACGGAGGTTACCTGTCTACAGTAGCCTCTTTTTTGTTTCCTTTTGGGGGTCGCTTTACACAAGTTTGACTGTATAGCTTATAGCGATAGCAGGAATAGTACTTACGTGCAAGAGAAGGAGTTATATCCACTGCCCGCACAGGTTGCTCCATTCAGACAGGGTTGGTCCATACCACACGTGTCTTTGGCTGTAGTAGTATGAGAAACAAGAAAATCTTATAGGTTGTACCCTCTGCTACTTCATGCCAAATGTTTAGATAATAATCATTTATAATTCTAGAAGCACTTATAAAAGTACAAAGTACAACAAAGTGAAATAAGTGAATTTCACCTTCTTAAACCTATACCCATGGCAACTACCAAAAAAGCAAGAGGCAAAACATTAATACCATAACATTTTGCTCGCAATAATTATTGAAATAAAAAATATGTAGACAATAGGGCAAACATTAAATTAAAGGAGGATAATAAAGAGGCTTAAATCTACACATGACAGTTACCATCTACTGTGAATCTTTCTAGTGTGAAGACATTTCTGCTTTGGGAGTCAATCAGAAACGTGCTCTCGATGATCTGTGCACTGAAGATCTGTATGGCTTTTGCGACAGCTTGTGCTTCGGCGACTCCCGTCACGTTGAACGCCATGTCAGTGATGATGCTGCCATTAGTTACTCTCGTTACCCGACAACTTACACCTCCAGTGTTGATGGAGCGATCCTCGAAGTACTGCAACAGCTAAAAAAAGTAAAGTGAAAGTTATGGTAAATGTTATTATCTATATAGCTTCGATTAAGTTCACCCTACATATTAAAGGGCAGATTACATACCCTGATAAAGAGATATTTTCAATATGACGGAATAAGAATAAGTGGAATCATCACCAAACATATACGCAAAATCGGTGAAGAAGTGAGATAGTGCATGACTATTTAAAATGTATATTTCTATAAAATAAATTGCCACTGACTGCACTTTTCATATTTGTTCTTTGTTTTGTACATTATGCTATAGAAAACATGGTTGTTGCTTTTTTTTCATTGCTAGAGAATTGCATAGTTATTGTTAAAGGTGTTGTCACATATCACCTGATATCGTAAATGGATGCCCGATGGATAGAAAATTTGTGAAATCAAGTTATTTGGCGGTAAATGTGGTCTCCATTGCTGCATGCATAAACAAATTCCGCCGGATAGAACAGCTAATACTATCCCGTGATATGTGACAAGGGCTTCAGGTCTATGCATTACCTTACACTAAAATTATTCCTCCGTGAAAATACTTACAGCATTGCATAAATCCAACTGGTAGTCTCTGAACACTCGACTGTTCCGGTCTTGTAGCGCGGAAGAAACGAATGCATTTCTGCCATTTATTTCAACAACGGCTGCCGTAGCTGTAATTTCTTCCACATCTAAATAAACATATCAAGATAATGAATGAGTTAAATACAGATCTATTGCTTCACAATAGAAATTTATCAAAAAATAACTGACACTGATGTTTTTCTGACTAAAAAGTAAACACTAAGCACAATACTTTTAAATATGTCTTTCAAAATGTGCAAATTGAATACAAGGAAAGTTTGTTGTTTAACATAAATGTGGAAAGATAGCTTTCCAGTAGTCTACACAAAAATAACCTATGAAGCTATTAGAACATTGAGAAGAAAATGTGACATTTTCAATACCATTACTATTTCCTACTCTTCATGTACTACACCTTGTTTATTTATACATGTACGCTTGTACAACAAGTTTTAATATCACTTGAGAGCTGAAATTTGGAAACTTCAGGACTACCCAAACCAGAAAATTAAAATACTGCAACTTGTTAGCATTTCGTTATGACAGGCCATATCAGATTATGTTTAAGACAATTTTGATATATCAATACGACACAAACTTTTCTAACCCACAACAGATAAACATATTTTACATGTATGTATGCTGATATACATAAATAGAGTAAACACGAGAACCAATGCTAGTAATTAACTTGTTGCCTTGTGGCCCAGTTGGGCAAGTTAAAACAAGACTTTCCTGAAACCTGAATCGGATGGCCCCAAACAAGGAAAACAATAAAAAGTCTGCTATATTTTATCAATGGAATTCGGTGGTCAACCTTTGGGAGGTAGTTATTAGAGACCCCAGGCTTATTTTGAGCATTGACAAGTACAATGTATTACTTCATATACTTACACTGACTTGGTGTAGGACCTCCAGGATATGCTGTAGTTGACTGGTGTCGTGTAGGAGCACTGTCACTTGTGGCTGGTTGTCCAGTTGCCCTGGTTGGTGTTCTGCCCTGTGTGGTAATATCCCTTGACCTAGTGGTAGCTTCTTGTCTGTTGGTGGTAGCTGGTTTTTCAGAATCTGTAGTGCCCACGGATGATTCTCCGGTCTGTGTTGTGACATCACGGGGTCTTGTGGTAGCATCTTGGCTCCTAGTGGTAGGTAACTTGTTAGAATCTGTAGTGCCACCAGTACTGTCTCTACTTTGTGTGGTGACAACTCGTGGTCTAGTGGTAGCTTCTTGTCCACGGGTGGTAGCCGACTTCACAGAATCTGTAGTGGCACCAGATGATTCTCTACTTTGTGTGGTGACATCACCTGACCTAGTGGTAAGTTCTTGTCCACGGGTGGTAGCCAACTTCCCAGAATCTGTAGTGGCACCAGATGATTCTCTACTTTGTGTGGTGACATCACCTGCCCTCGTGGTAGCCGACTTTGCAGAATCGGTAGTGGCACCTCCTGATTCTGTGGTGGAATCATGCAACCTGGTGGTAGCGGACTCAGTAGAGCCACTCATTGATGATTTACTTTGAGTGGTGGAATCACGATGTCTAGTGGTAGCATCTTGTCCACTGGTGGTAGCCGACTTTGTAGAATCTGTGGTGCCACCCGTTAATTCTCTACCTTGTGTGGTGACATCACTTAACCTAGTGGTAGCTTGTCTTCTGGTGGTTACTGACTCTGTACTGCCATTTGTCAATTCTTGTGTGGTGGCAGCAGGACGAGTCGTCACAATTTTGTCTGTTGCCATCTCTGTTGAAGCATCTGAAGATGTAGGTAACATGGTTTCAACCGCCATTGTTGTAACAGTTTCCTCTTCAATGACAGTTGTGACAACATCTGTGATAACAGTTGTAGAAATAACAGAAGAAACATTTGTGAACACATCTGTTACTAGATCTGTGAACAGGTCTGTGATATCTGCCATCTCTGTGACTGCGGCTGAAGTTGTTGGTGTTATTGCTGGAGTCCCCATTGTGGTTATATATTCCTCCTCTACAATAGTTGTAAGAACATCTGTAATGATGTCAGGAGAAACATCTGTTACAACATCTGTAACCAATTCTGTGATATCAACCATCTCTGTTGGTGCCACTGATGCAGTTGGTTCTATTGTTGGATTCTCCATTGTGGTAGCGGAGTCCTCTTCAATGACAGTTGTGAGTACATCAGTGAAAATATCTGAAGAAACATCTGTGGACACATCTGTTACAGCAGCTGTAATATCTTCGGTCATGAGATCTGTTGCAACAGATGAATCAGTTGGTATCAACGAGTAATTCTCAATTATTGTGATGTTTTCTTCTTCTACTACAGTTGTGAAAACATCTGTGACAATTTCAGTGATATCTTCCATCACTGACGTCGTTGGCATCATTGATGAATTCTCTACAGTGGTTACAGCTTCCTCTTCGATGACAGTTGTGAGAAAATCTGTTATAAAATCTGTTACAACTTCCATTTCTGTGACTACTACTGAAGAAGTTGGTGACATTGTTAGATTCTCTTTTGTGGTAACATATTCTTCTTCTGTCACAGTTGTAAATTCATCTGTCAAGACATCTGTGTAAACTTCAGTGATATCGTCCATGTATGTGGCCAAAATTGAAGAAGTAGGGACCATTGTTGGATTCTCCAGTGTGGTAACCATTTCCTCTACGATATCAGTTGTGAGGACATCTGTGAAGACATCCGTGTAAACCTCTGTAATATATTCCATCTCTGTTGACACAGCAAAAGATGTTGGTATGGTTGTTGGATTCTCTGTTGTGGTTACTTGTTCTTCTTCACTAAGAGTTGTTACAACATTGGTGAAAACATCTGTTACAACATTTGTCATAATATCCATCTCTGTTGCCACAACTGAAGAGGCTGGCATCATTGTTGGATTTTCCAGTGTGGTAACCATTTCATCTTCTACATCAGTTGTAAGAATATCTGTTAAGACATCTGTGTAAACCTCAGTAATATCTTCCATATCTGTGACTGCATCTAATGCTGTTGTTGAACTACCCATAGTGGTAACAGTATCCTTTACTGTGGTAGGTGAGAGAACATCTGTGAAGACATCTGTGAAGACAACTGTTACAACTTCTGTTACTAGATCTGTGGCAGGATCTACATCGGTTGATTTGGTAATCAGTTCCTCTTCCAGGACAGTTGTGAGATCATCTGTTAAGACATTTGTGACAACATCTGTGACATCCTCCATGTTTGTGGCTGCTTCAGAAGCAGGAGTGGTCATAGTAGCCTGGTTTGGATCAATAGTTTTCAGCTCATCTGATGTTGGATTTACAACAGTGGTAAAATTGTCCTCTTCCCTAAAAGTTGTGAAAACATCAGTTAAGATTTCAGTAAATACATCTGTGTAAACACTGGTGATTTCTTCTGCATCTGAAATGGCATCTGAAGTAGATGTTGTCATGGTTGGGTTCTCTGCCGTGGTAAAAGTTTCCTCTTCTATGGTAGTTGTGACATCTGCAGAATCATCTGTTGAACCTTGCGTTGCAACATCTGTCAAGACATCCGTGAAAACGTCTGTAATTTCTCCCAACTCTGTGGCCATATTTGAAGTAGGGGCCATTGATGGATTTTCTTCAGTTGAAATTGTTTTCTTTTCCAGATCAGTTGTGAGGATATCTGTTAGGACATCTGTGTAAACTTCAGTATAATATTCCATCTCTGTTACCACACCTGAAGAGGTTGCAGACATCGTTGCATTCTCCAGTGTGGTTACAATTTCCTCTTCTCTGACAGTTGTTAAAACATCTGTGTAAATATCTGTTACAACATTCGTCATAATATCCGTCTCTGTTTGTACAACTGAAGAGGTTGGTGTCATTGTTGGATTTTCCAGTGTGGTAATCATTTCTTCTTCCACCTCAGTTGTAAGAACATCCGTTAAGACATCTGTTAAGACATATGTGTAAACTTCTGTTATATCTTCCATCTCTGTTACCACATCTGAAGAGGTTGGTGTAATTGGTGGGTTCTCCAGTGTGGTAATATCTTCCTCTTCTCTAACAGTTGTCAATACATCGGTGAAGAGATCTGTGTAAACATCAGTGACCACCTCTGTCACGACAGCAGGAGTTGCTGGAGATGTACTTGGTCCACCCTCTTCACTAGAAGTAGTAAACATAGTGCCAGTTGTTTGTGAGTCAGATGTGAACTCGGTGGGTACATCTGTATTTGTAGACCCATCTTTTGATGTTGCAGATATATCTGTTGTTACTTCCCCCTGACTTGTGACCTCAAGCATGGTATCTTTGGTTGTCATTTCCTCTGTCAATTCTTCCATGGATGTAGTATATCTTTCTTCCTTTGAAGTAGATATCATACTGTCAGTGACTGTTGTTGGAAAGTCTGATGTAACCTCGGTGGGAGCATCAGTATCTGTAACTCCATCTTCTGATGTTGCAGATATATCTGTTGTTACGTCCCTCTGACTTGTGACCTCTAGCATGGTATCTTTCGTTGTCAATTCTTCCATGGATGTAGTGTATTCCAATTCTCCTTCTTTTGAGGTAGCAATCAGACTATCAGTAGATGTTGTTGGAGAGTCTGTTGTAATCTCAGTAGGAGCATCAGTATCTGTAACTCCAACTTTTGTTGTTGCAGATTCATCTGTTGTTACTTCCCCCTGACTTGTGACCTCTAGCATGGTATCTTTGGTTGTCATTTCCTCAGTCAATTCTTCCATGGATGTAGTATATCTTTCTTCCTTTGAAGTAGATATCATACTGTCAGTGACTGTTGTTGGAAAGTCTGATGTAACCTCGGTGGGAGCATCAGTATCTGTAACTCCATCTTTTGATGTTGCAGATATATCTGTTGTTAAGTCCCTCTGACTTGTGACCTCTATCATGGTATCTTTGGTTGTCATTTCCTCAGTCAATTCTTCCATGGATGTAGTATATCTTTCTTCTTTTGAAGTAGTATATCTTTCTTCTTTTGAAGTAGATATCATACTGTCAGTGACTGTTGTTGGAAAGTCTGATGTAACCTCGGTGGGAGCATCAGTATCTGTAACTCCATCTTTTGATGTTGCAGATATATCTGTTGTTACGTCCCTCTGACTTGTGACCTCTATCATGGTATTTTTGGTTGTCATTTCCTCAGTCAATTCTTCCATGGATGTAGTGTATTCCCGTTCTCCTTCTTTTGAGGTAGCAATCAGACTATCAGTAGATGTTGTTGGAATGTCTGTTGTTATCTCAGTAGGAGCATCAGTATCTGTAACTCCAGCTTTTGTTGTTACAGATTCATCTGTTGTAACTTCTACCCAACTTGTAACCTCTGGCATGGTATCTTTGGTTGTCATTTCCTCAGTCAATTCATCCATGGATGTAGTATATCTTTCTTCTTCTTCCTTTGAAGTAGATTTCATACTATCAGTGACAGTTGTTGGAAAGTCTGATGTGATCTCAGTAGGAGCATCAGTATCTGTAACTCCATCTTTTGTTGTTGCAGATTGATCTGTTGTAACTTCTACCCGACTTGTAATCTCTGACATAGTATCTTGAGTTGTCCAATTTTCTGTTGTTTCATCCATGGCTGCAGAAGTACTTTGTTCTCTTCCTCTTGAAGTAGTAACCATACTATCAGTAGATGTTGTTGCAGAGTCTGTTATCTCAGTAGGAGCATCAGTATCTGCAACTCGAGTACTTGCTGTTGCAGATACATCTGTTGTCACCTCCCGCTGACTTGTGCTTTCTGACATGGTATATGTGGTTGTAGCTTCCTCTGTCTGTTCACCCATAGATGTCATTGGAGCAATTGAAGTAGTACCTTCTCTTGAAGTGACAGTTTTTGATGTTACCTCGGTGGGAGCATCAGCATCTGTAACTCGATCTCTTGTTGTTGCAGCTACATCCGTTGTCACTTGCCCCCGACTTGTACTATCTGACACTGTATCATTGATTGTCCAATTTTCTGATGTTTCATCCATGATTGCAGAAGTACTTTGTTCTCTTTCTTTTGAAGTAGTAACCATACTATCAGTAGATGTTATTGGAGAGTCTGTTGTTATCTCAGTAGGAGCATCAGTAACTGTAACTCCATCTTTTGTCGTCGCAGATACATCTGTTGTCACCTCCCGCTGACTTGTACTATCTGACACTCTATCATTGGTTGTCCAATTTTCTGTTGTTTCATCCCCGATTGCAGAAGTACTTTGTTCTCTTTCTTTTGAAGTAGTAACCATACTATCAGTAGATGTTATTGGAGAGTCTGTTGTTATCTCAGTAGGAGCATCAGTATCTGTAACTCCATCTTTTGTCGTTGCAGATACATCTGTTGTCACCTCCCGCTGACTTGTACTATCTGACACTGTATCATTGGTTGTCCAATTTTCTGTTGTTTCATCCATGATTGCAGAAGTACTTTGTTCTCTTTCTTTTGAAGTAGTAATCATACTATCAGTAGATGTTATTGGAGAGTCTGTTGTTATCTCAGTAGGGGCATCAGTATCTGTAACTCCATCTTTTGTTGTTGCAGATACATCTGTTGTCACCTCCCGCTGACTTGTACTATCTGACACTGTATCATTGGTTGTCCAATTTTCTGTTGTTTCATCCATGATTGCAGAAGTACTTTGTTCTCTTTCTTTTGAAGTAGTAATCATACTATCAGTAGATGTTATTGGAGAGTCTGTTGTTATCTCAGTAGGGGCATCAGTATCTGTAACTCCATCTTTTGTTGTTGCAGATACATCTGATGTAACCTCTTCCTGACTTGTACTCACTGACATGGTCTCTTGAGTTGTCAAATTTTCTGATGTTTCATCCATGGTTGTAGAAGTACTTTGTTCTCTTTCTTTTGAAGTAGTAACCATGTTATCAGTAGATGTTGTTGGAGAGTCTGTTGTAATCTCAGTAGGGGCATCGGTATCTGTAACTTGATCTTTTGTTGTTGCAGATACATCTGATGTAACCTCTTCCTGACTTGTACTCACTGACACTGTGTCTTTAGTTGTCCAATTCTCTGTCAATTCTTGCATAGATGTTGTAGTCATTTGGTCTCCTTCCTTTGAAGTTGCTACCATACTATCAGTAACTGTTATTGGATAATCTGATGTTATCTCAGTTGGCGAATCAGTATTTGTAACACCACCCTTTGATGTTACAGATATTTCTGTAGTTCCATCCATGAATGTTGTAGAATTTTGTTTTGCTTCCCTCGAAGTAGCTTCCATACTATCAGTAGTTGTTGTTGGGAAGTCGGATGTAATCTCAGCAGGCGCATCCGTTTCTGTAACACCATCCTTTGATGTTGCAGATATATCTGTCGTCACTGCTCCCTTACTTGTACTCTCTGACATTGTACTTTTAGTCGTCCATGTAGAGGCATCGGTAACTTTACTCCTATCTTTCGTTGTTGCGAGAGATTCGTTGACAAAAGTACTGGTTGTAACTGAAGTCAAGATAATTTCATCTGTGGTGACATCTTCACCTTCTGTAACAGTGGTTGAGCTTTTAATGTCATCTGTAACGTCTTCAGTTTGTTCAGTGGCTCCTTCTGTTGAAAGTGAATCTGATGTCGTTTGGGATTCTGGACCTACTGTCTGAGTTGACACTTCAACCATTTCATTAGTTGTAGCAGGCATACCGGGGGTTCTTCTACTCGTAGGCTCATCGGTAGTGCTCATACTTTTATCTGTTGTATAGAGAATATCAGGATCAACTGTTATCCCTTCATCATCGGTTTGTTCTGCCACAGAAGTAGCCCAATAAGTGGTCGACTGTAATGCAGGTTCCACTGTCCGAGTTGATGTATCAATAATTGTGTCTGTTGTAGCATATACCTCAGGGGTTGTATATAAAGAATCGGGGTCACTTGTTGTTGCTTCATCTTTTGTTTGTTCCACCACAGAAGTAACCATATATGGTGAGGTCTTTGCTTCAGGTTCATCTGTCTGGGTTGACATTTCAGTCATCGTATCTGTTGTAGCAGAACTATCTGGAGATCTCCTACTAATGGAACTGTCTGTAGTACTCAGAGAATCACCTGTTGTATATAAAAGATCAGGGTCAATAGTTGTCTCTTCAAAGTTGGTTTGTTCTGCCACAGAAGTAGCGTACAGAATTGTTGTTTGAGCTTCAGGTTCATCTGTTTGAGTTGACACATCTATAAAGGTGTCGGTTGTAGCATATTTATATGGAGTGCTACTTCCTTGACTATCAGAGGGCATAGTTGTATCAGGAAGTCCTCGAGTAGTGACAAGTGTGTCTCCTTTGGTAAAAGATTCTGTCACTGGATTCTCCATTGTGGTAAGATGTTTGTCATCCAACATAGTTGTAAAAACATCTGTAACCAATTCCGTCTCTGAAGCCAGAGCTATTGAAGATGATGTCACTGTTAGATTTTGCAACGTAGTAATAGTTTCATCTACAATGGCAGTTGTGAGAACATCTGTGAAAACAGTTGGAGAAACATCTGTTGAAATATCAGTCAAGACATCCGTCAAAACTTCTGTGATATCTTCCATTTCAGTCACCGAAGGTGAAATAGTTGGTGACATTGTTGAACTATTCAATGATGTTACAGTCTCCTCTTTTAGAACAGTTGTGAGAACATCTGTAAAATTATCTGAAGAAAGGGCTGTGGAAACATCGGCTAAGACATTGGTGAACATTTCTGTTATATCTTCCATCTCTGTGGCCATAATTAAAGAGGTGGGTAACATTGTTTGATTCTCCATTGCACTGACAGATTCTTCTCCGATGACAGTTGTCAGAACATCTGTAAAGACATCTGAAGGAACATTTGTGGAAACATCTGTCAAGATATCTTCCATTTCTGTTACTGCAGGTGATGCCGTTGGTATCATTGTTGATTTCCCCATAGTAGAAATATCATTGTCTATTATGACAGTTGATAAAACATCCGTCGGGACATCTGTAACGACTGGTGTGAAACCATCTGTCTCTAAATCATTGACAGTCGTGATTTCTGTGATATCCCCCATCTCAGTGGCCGGAGTTGAATCAATTTGTATCACTGTTTGGTTCTCCATAGTGGTATCAATTTCCTCTTCGTGGACAGTCGTGGAAATATCTGTAAAAACATCCGTTTCAACTGAATCCGTTATTATTGTCTCTGTAGAATTGGTGTCCTGATTTGTTACAGTGTCCTGCCCTTCTGTAAATGGATTTTCCATTGTGGTACTGTATTTCTCTTCTATGACAGTTGTAAAGACATCTGTAAAAATATCTGTGACATATTCTATCTCAGTGGCAGCATCAGAAGCAGTCATGGTTATAGTGGTCTTGTATGTTTCAGTAGATTCCAGCTTTTCTGTCACAGCATTTTCCATTGTGGTACTATTTTCATCTTCTATGGCAGTTGTGATGACATCTGTGAAAATATCTGTGACATCTATCTCTGTAGCCACAACTGAAGCAGTTGTAATCATTGTGGTCCTGTTTGTTTCAACAGTTTCCAGTTCTTCAGTCATTGTATTTTCGATTTCAGTAGTATTTTCATCTTCTACGACAGTTGTGATGACATCTGTGAACATATCTGTGACATCTTCTATCTCAGTGGCAGCATCAGAAGCAGTCATGGTCATAGTGGTCTCGTATGTTTCAGTAGATTCCAACTTTTCTGTCACAGCATTTTCCATTGTGGTACTAGTTTCATCTTCTATGATCGTTGTGAAGACATCTGTGAAAACTTCTGTGATATATTCTGTCTTTGCGGACAAATCTGAAGCAGTTGTTATCATTGTGGTCTCGTATGTTTCAGTATTTTCTAGCTCTTCTGTCATAGTATTTTCTATTGTGGTACTAGTTTCATCTTCTATGACAGTTGTGACGACATCTGTAAAAACTTCTGTGATATCTTCTGGCTCTGTGGCCACATCTGAAACAGACATGGTCATAGTGGTCTCGTATGTTTCAGTATTTTCTAGCTCTCCTGTATTAGCATTTTCCATTGTGGTACTATTTTCATCTTCTATGACAGTTGTGACGACATCTGTGAAAACTTCTGTGATATCTTCTTTCTCAGTGGCAGCATCAGAAGCAGTCCTTGTCAACATATTTGTATTTGTTTCTGTAGTTTCCAGCTCTTCTGTCATTGCATTTTCCATTGTGGTACTATTTTCATCTTCTATGACAGTTGTGAAGACATCTGTGAAAACATCTGTAACATCTGTCTCTGTGGACACACCTGATGAAGAGGGTACCATGGTCACTGTAGCAACCAAAGTAGACCGATTGCCCTCAGTGAAGACTTCCATTGTGCTATTTTGTGTAGGAACCAATGTGGACCCAGCTGATATAGTTGCATTTTCCATGTTACTAACACTCCCTTCTGCAGTAGAGTGTAATCTTGATTCTGTCACATTTTGCAGAGAAGTTGTAGTTAATGATGATGTAGGCCGTTTAGTACTAACACTATCAACTGTCGATAAAGGAACTGTTGATTCATCTGTAGTGCGCATTGCCCTTGGAGTACTGACATTAACTGCTGGAGTACTGAGGTTGAGCTTAGATGAAGTTGTATCAACGGCAGGTGAGGTATTCGCTTGAAGTGATGGAGTTGTACCTTGACCGCCTGTGGATGTGACCCTAGAGTCACTAGTAGTGCCTTCCTGAGATGTGACCATTGCTGCAATAGTAGTCACCTCTGCCACTGTGCTATAGTTCCCACCTGTTGCTAATGTTGAAATCCTAGCCTGCTCTTCTGTGGTAAAAACTGGAATGAACTGTGTTACTGATGTCATTCCCAATGTAGATGGCTGGCGAGTTGATGCTAAAAGCATTGAAGTATAGGCATGCTGTCCTGTAGTGCGAATACCATCTGAAGTTGTTATAAATGATGAATCTGTAGTCATTGGACCTCTATTAGTCGTCAGGTCATTTGATACAGATACATTTTGCTCAGTAGTGAAAACACTACGAAATGTTGATAGCCCTTCCTTTGTAGTTTGTTCTGTAGATGGTTGTTGCGGAGCCCTTGTTGTTGACTTAGTTGGTCGGCTAGATGTAGCATGCTCCCCTGTAGTTTGTTTGGTAGATGGTTGTTGGGGAGAGAGTGTTCTTAACCTAGTTGTTTGGATAGTTGATGGACCATCCCTTGTAGTCTGTGCTGTAGATGGTTGTTGTGGAGCCATTGTTGTGGACTTAGTTATTTGGCTAGTTGATGGTCCATCACTTGTAGTTTGTTCTGTAGATGGTTGTTGTGGAGCCATTGTTGTTGACTTAGTTGTAGGACGCTGCCTGGTGGAGGTTGTATCGGATGTTGTCATCCTTGGTGAGCGAGTTGTTGGCCGTATCGGAGGTCCTAGTGAAGAAAGAACAGAAAAGTGTTTTCCTAAAGAAATTTTATGAAAGGTCTTTATGAATGTTAAACCAAACTAAAGTATACTATTCACTAATCAAAACAAATATTTGAAAGCTTTCATGGTGCCAACTTGCAATTCTAAGCCATATTATGTTTTCTATATAGCCGCACTATTCATGTCATGAACCTGTTTAGCATTGAATTATAATTGCCTATGCTCGCACAAGGTAGTGACTAGCTGGCAAAGATTTATATTTTGCCAGGTATTGGTAGATCAGGGTGCGTGGAAAGATTCCCATGTGTTAGGATAACATTTTGTACATCAATTGTTCACTTATGTACAGGCACAGGGGGAAAAAACACCATGTAGACACCATGTAGTGATTTCTTTTGTCACCCTGTAGTGCTGTTGGAACACACTGGTCTAGGCTCATGCTACAGCTTACTGTCAATAGTAGCATTCATCAACATATACATTTTCTCATATTAAAAAAAGTGGTTAGTAAAACATTGCATATTTAATGAGCAGTGAAAGACTGCTGCTCATGAATATATCAATATTCATGAGCAGCAGTGTGTTACTGCTCATTAAATATGCAGTTTTTTTACTAACCACTTTGTTTAAATATGAGAAAATGTATATAATGTTGATGAATGCTACTTCTGACAGTAAGCTTTTGTTGGGCCTAGACCAGTGCCGTACTCATTCCAACAGCACTACAGGGCGACTACAAACAAATCACTACATGGTGCCCCCCCCAAAAAAAAAAAGTGGGATGCGTCTTTTACACAGGTGCATTCTATACACAGAGAATTACGGTAGTCCTTATTTCTGATGCCCGATCTGAAAAAGTTATATTTAAACATTGGTCAATACTTACCAATTTGGCAGATAACTCCACTGTATCCTTCAGGGCAGAGGCAGACACCAAAGGTCTGGAAGTCTATACAGGTTGCTCCATTGAGGCAGGGGATGATCTCACACACATTCCAAGCTGAAGCGTAATAATAATAATATGATGGAAATATTGATAACAATCATACAGTGTACTACTAATAACAATGATGAGGATGATGATGACGATAATGATGATGATAAGGGTTAGGGTTAGGGTTATGATGATGAGGCTGATGCTGGCAGAGATGATGAAATAGTAACATAAATGGGTTTTGATTTTCAAATATCTCCCTTTATATGAAGATATTTTTTTGAATGAAAACCGTTACAGGAACATTTTCATTATACGAACATCAGTCAAAATCAATCAGCAGTATGTGATCAAATCTGACATACATTGTTCACTCTTTGCACAAAGTAAACAGTGTTGTTTTTCAGTGAAATTGTCACACATTATTCAGAGAATCTGACAATGTTATTGACCAGTACGTTATTAATGTCTCAAATATCACTTTTGGAGAAAAAAAAATATGAACCATTATTAACCATAGCAGACATCTGAGCAAGGCAATTTTAAAACGATATTGCCCTCCAAGTTAAGTAGGCCAACAAAACTACGGGTGAAATCAAATCTTATTTGCCCGCTCAGAAAAGTCAATGGGATTTTGTGTGTAATTTGCCGGTCAATATGATCACACAGTAAACCAATGGACAAAATCATATTGACCGCTCAGAAAAGTCAATGGGATTTTGTGTGTAATTTGCCGGTCAATAATATATCCGAGTATGAAGGCGCGCTAACAGCATATGACTGCGCAAAATCATACGCGCGTTTATTAATGATTTGCGCGTGTCTAATTATGACGTAATAATGTGTTACGCGCTAGCTAAGTAATGATTCTTTACAAACTGGGTTGAAGATGTATGCATTTTGGTTAAAACTTGAAGTAACATCGTTCAATAATTAGAAGAATTGTGCAATTTGTACCCTTTAAATTAATATATTGCATGTTCGCTCGAGATGTCTGATTAGTTAATAATTACAATATTGACTGGACTTTCGGGCTACACTACAAATATTGCCCTCACTAGATCCATATTGCCCTCGTCTTCGACTCGGGCAATATGAATCTAGTTCAGGCAATATTTGCCGTGTCTCCCTCAAGGCCAGTCAATATTCTTTAATTATTCCCTAGGCTATATGGATAGTTGAGTTTTGGTATAGAGGGCGCTACACAAAATAAATTTTTTGTGAGATAATGAAAAACTGTGTCAAATTTGAAAGAGCATACAATTTCAATGACAGAATAAATTTTATTTTATCAAAATCGGTTCAGAAATGGCCGAAATATCCATAAACATAACTATTTGTAATAAATGTGGGGCCCCACAATTATTAGACAATTTTGAACCAGCCGTTAATTTTTTTTTTAAATGCTTCCTCTTTTCAAAAATGTACAAAAGAGGTTTTTAGAGAGTTATTGATTATCTCTCTATCTAATCACTATTTCAACAAAACATCACATGCACAATATTTTATTTTAAATGGTTGAAACCGATGAGTGTTAAGAGAGCGCCCTCTTGAGTTTTAACAGCTCTTTTTTAATGATAACAGGCTTTTTACTCAGTCATTTGTAATTTTGTATTCCTTTTGAGCATGGTGGAGCTATTACTATGAGTTTGTAATGTAATGGTGCAGGTTTTGTGATTAAAAGAAGGCAAAGAAAATGGGATTCCAACGGGATTTGAACCCGAGACCTCCAGATTGCTAGACTGGTGCTCTTCCGACTGAGCTATAGAAAACCCTAGACGGTGCTCGTCCCTGAAACCCCTTAATTCTCATTGCCTGAATAGTCAGAAGCTATTATGAACCTGACATAAACCCGAAGGATACAAATCAACTTGGGGATATATGCGAGGGATCACCGAAGCGATACAGCTTTTTGTAATAATTAATTCAAACATATAAAGAAACTGACCAGAAATATATTGTGATTAAAAGAAGGCAAAGAAAGAAGGATTAAAAGAAGGTGCAGGTTTTGCTTACTAAAATTCAGTTTGACCAAAACTGTACTCTCTTTACCAGAACTCAACTATCCCTTTAATGGGGATATAATTTATGCTACACCAGGTTCCCGTGGTAAATGGATTAAAGGATGGCACTTACGTGTTTCACAGTTTGTGCCGGTCCAGCCCCTAGTGCACTGACATTGATAGGAGCCAATCCGGTCTATGCAACTCCCTCCATTGAGACACGGCATGCTAACACACTCATTGATATCTAGGAAAAACAATAAAGGAAAATATTACAAATTTTAATTGTGGTATCAACTCATAATAAATATCACTATTAATTAACCACTATTACAACTTTTACTAAACAACAAAAACAGAGATAATGAAAACCACTTAATACAATAATTTTATAGGAATATATATGTAATACAATATTATACTTATTAATGGATTATAACTACACCACTTCACCGATACCGCCCCACTTAAGCAGTTTTCATGAATATTTATCAAGCTCACTGAATATGAATCAAGTAGAATTAATTTGAATACAGTAATGGAAGATGACCCAACTTGCCTGTTTTACACAGCTCAACCCCAGCCATGCATTCACACCTGAAGCCATCCACAGTTTGCTCCATTACGACAGGGATTGCTAGCTCACTTAACCATACCTTACCACTAATGCAAATCAATTGTCATGAATATCTCTCATTGCTCATTTAGTATGCAAGGAAGATAACAATGTACCCATTTCACACAGCTTTTCAGTCTAGCCAGCTATGCATTCACACCTGAAGCCATCCACCTGATCCACACAGTTTGCTCCATTATGGCAAGGATAGCTAGCTCACTTTACCATACCTTACCACTTATGCTAAGCGATTTTCATGAATATTCATTCAGATCATTGTATATGCAAGAAAGATGACACAAGTTTCCTGTTCCAGACAGCTCTCCAGTCCAGCAAGTCATGCATTCACACCTGAAGCCATCCACCTGATCCACACAGTTTGCTCCATTATGGAAAGGATTATTAGCTCAATTATTCAAACCTTCCCATTTTGTATGCAAAGCAATTTTCATAAATATTCATCATACTCATTGAATATGCAAGAAAGATGAACCAACTTACCTGTTTCACACAGCTCTCTTGTCCAGCCGGCCATGCATTCACAGTTCACACCTGAAGCCATCCACCCGATTCACACAGTTTTCTCTATTATGGCAAGGATTACTAGCTCACCTAACCATACCTTACCACTTATGCAAAGCAATGTTCATGAATATTCATCATGATCATCGAGTATGCAAAGAAGATAACCCAATTTACCCGTTTCACACAGCTCTCCAGTCCAGCCGGCCATGCATTTACACCTGAAGCCATCCACCTCGTCTACACAGTTTGCTCCATTATGGTAAGGATAGCTAGCTAGTCATTTAACCATACCTTACCACTTATATGTAAAAACCTGTTCATGAATATTCATCAAGCCCATTGAATATGCTAGGAAGATGACCCAAGTTACCTGTTTCACACAGCTCTCCTGTCCAGCCAGCCATGCATTCACACCTGAAGCCATCCACCTCGTCTTCACAGTTTGCTCCATTACGACAGGGATTGCTAGCACACTCATTGATATCTGGCAGGGATAGAAAAGTAAAACAATGAAGTTTTTTTGGGGGAGCACACCTAGGCATTCGTTTTACAGTACATGTTTGCTGTTTTAATTTAGAAAAAATTATCTTTCCCCAACATATAAGCAGAACAAACAGATATGAATACATGTTAGGTCTCACATGAAAGATACTTAACACTGCTGCTGATGATTGTGTCTCGTCCAATGATATACAAAATAAAAATTATATTAAATTAAAACATTTTTCAAAACAATTAAAAGTGATAGAAGCTTATGTTTCAAAATGTACTAGAGATAATTTTCCCTCTCCATTTTACTTTTACTTCTTATGTTTCTTCAGTCTTGATTTTCAGCTTTCATTAAAGAAGAGTGGGCAATGGAAAAAGCCCAGGATCAAATGTACTTACCAGTTTGGCATGTCTGGCCGGTGAACCCAGGAGGGCAGGTACAAACAAATAAGGATCCTCCAATATCACTGCACGTAGCACCATTCTCACAGGGGTCACTATTACATGGCCTTATATCTGCAAAAGCATTGGGAAATGATTTAAATGAAAGGATACAGGGGTCATTCCATATCAAATCACCCAAAAAAAGTGAAAATTTTCATCGTACCCCCTTCAAATTTGCTAATATTTGGTATGTATGATATTTCAACCTTTTAAAGCGCAAATATTTAAGTTTTAGCCCAATCCGCCCAACGGTTTTGGCGCTATGGTCGATTCTTCTGGGGTAGTTTTGTCAAAAATGGGCGTGGGCACCGTTTTTCAAATCGCCATTGTCCGTTAACCGTTGGGTCAATTTATTTTGCAATGGTGTCATTGGACTGGGGATGTTATATGCAATCCATTTATGCCATTTGTTTTCATGCATGAGCGAGTTTGGATACGATAACCTTTGACCTTAGGCTTCGACCTTCCGTTTTACCTCGTGGATCAAATAATTTTGAGAATTTGTTTGGCTTAAATCTTGGCTTGATATAATATCTACAACATATGAAAGAATTGGAGATGTATTATTTCTTGTTTTTTCTACAGCCTTGTTTTAATTTTGCAAATTTCATGTAAAATTTAATTATTTTAGACCTACACTCATGTCCAAGAATTCTATAGGGGTGTATTGTATGAAAAAGACCTTTTCAAAGTCAGGATTAGAGCCTATTCACACTCTGGCTCACCACTGTTAAATAGACCTGCTAATCCCCATACAATAGCAATACAGACAAATGACATTCTAATGATACCACATGTTTCCAACCTGACAATGGCCCTGTTGCAGAAAGAGATAAATCAATTGTGAGTCAGATCAAATGTTCTAAATGCACAGATCTGATTGGTTGAAACACAGAAAGTGCCTCTCCCTGCAACAGGGCCTAGGTGGAGATCTTTTCTTGAATAAAATCTTTCAAGTTCAAGTTCAAATTGCAAACTTGTACATCAATTATGAGAGCAAATATCTACAGGTATCCCTTTTCAATTAATTTAATGTTTCTATGCATCAGAAATTCATGCAATATTAACATGATTTGCAATCTGTACAAATTCAAACCTGATTCAAACCTGAATTGTTAAGACTAATGTGTGCAGAGCGAACGAATCGCCCGGGATTCTATTGTCTACAAACGTACGCTTGAATGGCATTGGCGCACTCGCAAATGTTTGGCCCGTAAGGAACCAGGAAATAGTAGTGGTTCCGTAAAGTGGTGGAAATTAATTGCTTTGTTTATGAATTACACAACCCTTTGCAAAATATTGGGTATCTATTTGATCACAAAACGGTACCAAAACATATAACAATGTGTTGTTCTTTGCCTGGTGGTCCCCTTTAATGATTATGATGGCATCCATGGTGTTCTCAGAATGCCACAAAATAAGAAGGTACAGTAAATTAATCGTAAATGGTATTGCCCAAAACAAATATTGCTTTGGTGATCCAAAAACAATGACAATCATTATGTCAGCTAGCATGGCTTAAATCACTGGCAGCATTGCCGCTTTTTTGTTGATTATCTAATGCCCTCTGAGTGCAATGGTAACTCTATATATTGTCACAATATGCAATTCAAGGGGTAATGTCATTTGTTTGAAATTTTCACCTATACCATGCACCCTCATGCCACTCCCATATTTAGATGTCAACGACTGATGATAGCATTCAATTTGACCAGTTCATGATAAAGAAACAATATCCAAAGGGCAACATATATAATGTAAGTGGAACTGTACATTTATGTTTGATAATAATTATGTTTTACTAATAAATTTGGATTACTTTACTATCCCATTATAAAACCTGAAAACAGTTTTACTCGCATCAAAGTGCATGATCATTTCAATTTGTAACTTTATGGCAGTTTTGAAGGTTTTTAAGGTTTTCAAGGACCCTTTTAGTGGTCCCCAAATATGCAGAATGTCATTGGGGAACTGATATGATACACACGCCATCAACAATACATCTTGGTCGCACAGAGTACATTGACAATACATGTGTTAGCGTGTCAACAATAGACACCAGCCATACATCATCAATGCATTGCCAGCGACACAAAACAGTATAGTAATTCGGTAGGAGTGATAGCTATGGGACCTATTATAAACTTACCAATTTCACACCTGGCTCCCGTGTAGCCCGGAAGACAGAAGCAGAAGTAGAGGGCCTGGAAGTCAAAACATGTGCCTCCATTGAGGCAGGGGTCGCTGGCACACTCATCGATATCTGTGGGGGAGACGAGGGGGAGAAAGATGGAGGCAATCAGCACCAGGTAGAGAAATACGGCCATCGTGGATCACACCTGGGATCGTGATCAGGATCAGGAGATTTCATCCATGATGTCGACGTGTGGATGTGTTTTGATCGCTGGTAATAACTGCCATTTGAAGATTGTCATGCATGCATGGAAATGGAAATGTACACCCCTCGCTCACCACAGTCTCTGTGCACACTTCATAATAAGAGCTGGTGTGTGTTTTCGCTGGAACGGGAACAGTGGATCTTGATCAAGATCTGGATCTGGATCTGTGGTGGGCTACGGGTATCGCCTATGGCATTATCTCCGCAAATGAGATATGTTACATGCAGGTGCAATAAGATTTTAACCAACTAATTTGCTGCAATGTTTAGCTTTTTTTGGAATATGTCCCAATCCTATGTTAATGTTGTGTAGCCTATATATTATGTAAAGAAAGTTTAATTATGTTTTTTTAGAAGATGACATTCTCCTTCGGTCACCCTCTTCCACATCCGGACAGGGGCATGCAGGCATATATAAACCGGTACTTGCACAGAATTCCATGATCCAGTACAGTTCAGTTGCAGCGGAAACGGGTAGATGCCGTCTCATTCATGTTTCAATGCCCCGGAACTGAGGCGGAGTCGTCGTTCGAATTCCCCGCTCCGATCCGCCGATGTTCACAATAGCATCTCAATTACTATCACGTGGAATTATGGAATATATATAACCATCATAAGTACAAGAAAATGTTCATATAGCATACTTGTAGTATTGTTGTTTATATCCAACTTCTGCCTACAGTGAAAGGCCAACGCAGCTTCGAGTGATGGTTATAATTAATATACGCGGTTTCCTTATGAATCGATAATCCAAGTGTTGTATACATGTGCTTTGCTCTGATGTGTAGAATAGAATGTTTATAACGGGTGAACTATGGTCAAAAGTGACAATACGATAGCGTCGCGTTGCTATCACTACTGCAGTTGATATATCGCTTCGCTGAAAGTGTACGAATTGAGACAGCGTGGGTATACAAATCCACTGAATATTCCCCGCAGCCTTTTAATCAATTTATTACTCGAGTGTTATAATGAATGGAATAATTTTTTCACTTCCACCACCCAGCGCATGCCCTTTATTCAGTTTTACGGTCGGATGCACTCTCGTTTATAGTGGGATGCAACGCAATACAATGAATACAATAGGGAAGAGGGGAATTCTGTTTAACTCCGCTGTCATCAGCATTACAAAAGATAGTATTGATCGACAACTAATGAATCACAAGGATCATCATATTACACTTTATGTTGCAGTGCTGACAATTTGTAGACTATTATTGAGTAAGTGGTATTTCAAATTGATGTGAATGCCTACAAAAAATATCTTATTATGTCGATAATGGGTCATCATTTACGTTACATTTTGACAAGTTACCCAAAGGTATAATCATTCACATAAACATATGTTTCCTGCATGCATCTATATACTTCGGAGAAATCGGAGGTTAAACTGTAAAAATGCACTCGTACAAGGCCATCTTATTTATCAAATAATACAGAGTTTTTGATAAATATAATATTATGTAATCATGTCATATTGTGACATGGCATCAAATTATGTGAGCTGAGCTAAATCAAATATAAACTACTCAACATTTATTGTCACTCCTCCTCGTCCAAAATTCTATATACCCAAATTAACAGTACTTACATCATTACTCTTTTTAGACAACTTATCATGTGCATTTCTCGGTATTCATTTAAGATTACCACTGTGTCCTCTAAAACTCGGAATTCATATCAGATATATCTTAACTATAATATTCTCTCAAGAACTATTCATATTGGGGTTTTTTGTGGAGGTGACGCAATATTGATAGAGGGCGTGGTTCTAATGATCGTTAGGACTGGTCCCGAGTGCGGAAAACTGACCACCCTGTCTTTTTTTCAGCAAAAGAACTTAGTTAGTGGCCGAGAGTAGAAACATAAAAACTTCATCATTATAAGTCAACCATGGTTGAACGACTCGTGGAGGACATCAGGTAGATTTAAATTGTTTGCATTAAAATTGATTTTTTTTTTTTTTTTTTTTTTTTTTTTTCATTCAAAAGAGATCGTATCAGAATCAATTTAATGTCAATTTGACATACATTTTACGCATAACTAGTTTAACAGATATGAAATATCGGTGAAATTGATATTACAAGTCAGCACCATTGATGTTAATTGAGTGTCACGTTACGGATGCGCCGTGTATAAAGCCTATTCCGAACTATTTTTTATGACATACGTTGTTTGTTTTGAGAATCATGTTCGTATGTAATTCCTAAACTTAGTTTGCCTCGTACACATATCTTACCTTATACACAATTTTGATTTAAGTGCCATCTAAACCAAAATGTTACGTTCTCTTTAATAAGTCAGAAAAGAACATCATATACATCATTTGTTTTACCAGTATAATTTTTACTTACCAATTTCACAGTTGGGTCCTGTAAATCCAGCCGGGCAGATACAGATATACGATGTGCCGTCTGTCCAATCAAAACACTGAGCGCCATTCTGGCAAGGGGCGCTTTGACAAGAAGAAGTACCGTCTGGAAATGCGAATACATCGAGACAAAAAAGAAACAAAAACGGGTTTAGTGATAGTAGTTATTGGACATAAACAGTTTTAGTATATTAGTTATGAGTTTTAGTATACAGTCAGGACCACTTTCGCAAAACCGCTATCGGCCAAAATAGCGGAAAAGCACTATTCCGCGATTATCACGTGACACGCAGTATTGCGTCATTTTCGGTTCCACGTGTTGTGGCAATGGGGATATTTGTGCAACGACTACATTCAATTAAATTACATTTATTTTCGCCCAATGTTCTGGACAGATCATCTAAATAGTAAATGTGTAGCATCCTTGATAATTAAACTAATGGTGTGTAGTTAGTCTAAATGATCTGGCCAGAACATTTTAAGAAAATCTTGCTCGATTATGCGGGTTCGTTATTCAAATAAACGGTTGATTCGCGCATAGACTTACGCGACAGGTGTTTGATGCCGTACGAGCTAGTACGGTGCGAAATAATGAGAGAAAAGGAGGGAGCGTGTGAGAGAGGCGTTTAGCTCGGCAAGATAAGAGAACGGCAAGATAAACTTAGCACGCGGAAGGCGAGAATGGCGGACACAAAGCTGCATATATGTAAAAAACGGCTGTACAAAATTCAATTTTGTTTCGATCACCGATAGTATCGCATGGTACTATCGCCACGATATATGCGCCATCTAGCGACATTGATTGGAGAATAGTGGGAAACCGCTATTTTCACGATGATCTAGTGGAAAAGCGAAAGTGGTCCTGACTGGTATAGAAGCTATGGGACATAAAAGTTTTAGTATATTAGTTATGGGTTTTAGTATATTATTTATAAAGGCATATTGTATGCATATATATTAAGATTAAACATATAATAATGTCAAACTTCGCCATTCTGGCATGGAACGCTCTGGCACGGAGAAGATCTCCCTGGGGCTGAACAAAAGGGAACATAATCAGTTTAATCATGACCAGGTATGGGTATGTGTCGAGTCTATTGTCATTTAAATGGTGAACATAAAGAAACATAATCAGTATAGTCATGATCAGGTATGGGTATGTATCGAATATATTGTCATTTAAATGATGAACAAAAAAAGAAACATAATCAGTTTAATCATGACCAGGTATTGGTATGTGTCAAATCTATTGTCATTTAAATGATGAACAAAAAGAAACATAATCAGTATAGTCATGATCAGGTATGGGTATGTGTCGAATCTATTGTCATTTAAATGATGAACAAAAAGAAACATAATCAGTATAGTCATGATCAGGTATGGGTATGTATCGAATATATTGTCATTTAAAATGATGTGACATACACGCATGCATTGCCGTAACTGTATGATCATATACGTGATGTAGCAAGATTGGTCGAGCGCCTGTCTTCCATCGCGTTTTTCTTCAGCAAGAAAATGTATCCACGTTTGCAGCTGCTCTCCCCCCAGGTGTATGAATGGTTACCCGGAAGGATAGAAGCTAGTTCCTTAGCATTGTGTGCGCCCACAAGGTTGCCTTGCTGGAATGCTCCCCAGAAGTGGAAATGTGCACTTCCGAGTGCTAGGTTGATTGTAGAATACATTCGATGACCGGGGTAATTATATCATTGTCATAGACGCTGTACATCGAGTATATCATTAATTATTCGTCATCCTGGCATGGAACGATGGACGAAAAAGTATCGCCTTGAACTGCAAAAACCCCTTTCATGCCTTTATAAGGAACTGGAATATAATCAGTATATTAGTTATGTACATCGGTCGTGTATATTTTCCTTTTAATGGTGAGATATACAGACATTTTCTTTCATTCTTTGCCATTCTGGCATGGAACATTTGAATGAATAATTGAATAAAATGATTAAAAATGATGGACGTTTGTCATAACATAGGTAATGTTCAATTAATATGATTACATACAGCATGGTTCACAACGTTGTTATTATGTACGTAACTTGTTTGTATTATGAGCTTATTGCCTGGTGGTACACTATATAATTATCTGGTACATAAAACAAAGCCGTGTGAAACGGCGTACATTGCTGTAACATACAATAAAACAAATGTTTAGCCAATGACTTTCAAACACGTCCTTGGTTTTACTGCCGTCTTCGAAAGACCCACATATGAATTGTGCAAACGTTGGAAAGAGATACTTATTTTAAATTATTTTTAAAGGAAATAAGATCAAATACAGTATAGATTACTGTTCTAAATATAACAATTTGTATTCCCATCAAATGAACATATGACTCCGAATCGAAAGTAAGACCCTCGTTTGTTACATTTTTCACTACTCTAATTACATACTACACAATAATGCTGCCCTCCTATACCCTCTTTCATGAACTGTTTATTCTTTGGGGGACAGGGACAAGAGGATCGTTCTATATTTAATGCTTTCATTCAGCGTCGTGGTGTTCACTCATTCATAAAGCTCTCGATATACAAGTCAGAAAGAAAGGGGCGAAACCCCACAACAATAGGACTCTGGTATTGTGTTCTAGCACCATCAGCCGGTGGATTAGGACCCTTTAGATGCTATAAATGAAGAGATGGCGTGAGCTAGAGTATGGCTTCCTCAGCGCATTCCAAGGCGCCTTACTTCTAGTTTAGTACCAGCTAAATGTTTCATGGGGTAGAAGTTAGAACTAATACCCCCTCTTCAGCGACTAACAGCTACCATGCATGGCGGTGCTACCGTTACATCTGACTTGACCCATTTTCTTCAACGTTTGCACACTTCTTGCATGCTTAAACAACCGCATCGCATGACAATAGCGTTGTTCAAATTTGTACATCAGACGTTTGAATACAGAAGGGTGTTTGTAGTAGAGCGGTATAAGTACACGAATGTATAAAGTGTTACTATAATTGTACCTTTTAGAGAACTTACAGTAGAGTAGTTGGTTGCAGTAGCAGTAGTAGTAGCAGTATTAGTAGAAGGAGCAGCAGCAGTAGCAGCAGAAGTAGAAGTAGAAGTAGTAGTAGAAGTAGAAGTAGTAGTAGTAGTAGTACATGTAGTAGTAGTAGTAGTAGTAGTAGTAGTAGTAGTACATGTAGTAGTAGTAGTAGTAGTAGTAGTAGTAGTAGTAGTAGTAGTAGTAGTAGTAGTAGTAGTAGTAGTAGTAGTAGTAGTAGTAGTAGTAGTACGTAGTTCGTAGTAGTAGGTGTCGTCGCAGCAGTAGTTGTCGTTGTTTTTGAGGTAGAAATATGAACTGTAGTTGTATAGATGTAGGTTCTACAACATTTAAAGGGGATCACTGTCGGTGACTACCTGAGCTAGGCTGACAGTTAAGAGACATGTGACCACTAAGACAGGCATTTACTGTATTATAGAAGAGTAAATTTGGCATCCCAGTTGTGAAATACCCTCGGTTTTCAAAGGCAAGTAGATCGTATGTGTAGTAATATGGCCGGGGCATACATTATGGACATTACAAAACATTATGGAATTACAAAACGAAGATTTACCCAACCTCCCGTGCTTATTACACAATAATTTACATGTATTAACATAAAGGGAATTCGGGGAGAAAGGGCGAATATCGATTTGGGATTAGTATAGGACACGCATACGAGAACAATTTTATATAACGTATAGACAGATATGGTGTCCAGCGTTTCGAAACATCAAGTGCTATGGGCGTGTCGGTGACCACTAGTGGGTAAATCCCCATAGACTTTGTACACAACCCACCCGGGGGGATTTTCACAAAGATCCTAAGTTGAACTTAACTCTAAGTTGGACTTAGAAAGTATGGAAAGCCATTAGTTTCTTTGAAAATTGTTGTAAAAGTTGTAAAAGTTGTAATTGTTGTAAAAGTAAGTTGGACTTAGAAAGTATGGAAAGCCATTAGTTTCTTTGAAAAATTGTTGTAAAAGTCCTTTTTCAATGGCATAAAATGTTGATTCAAATCGTTAATATTTAATATTATTAAGGAGATTTCATGTTCTTGATGCAACATTTATGAAGTCTAAAATTATTGCTTTGTTGTCTTTGAATATATTGTATTCCAAGGCTACAAATGGCTTTCCATAATAGTAAAGTCCAGCTCAGAGTTAAGTTCATCTTTGTGAAACCCCCCCCCCCCCCCCCCCCCCCGGTTCCCGTAGTCAACGGGTTAACATAAAGCTGCCATATGTTCCATTCTACAGCGTAGGTCTTTTTTTACAGAAGATATGGATGGGTACATGAGGTGATGGTGGCACAATGTTTCAGAAATGTTTTTGTAGTGACAAAAAAGCGTGCAACATGGTCATTTAGTGTTTCAAAGTCGCGGTTAAGGTCAAAGGTCATAAAACAAAGGAAAACAAAGGAAAACAAAGTAACTTTGTATTTCCAAAACATCTTTGCCCGTGATAGTCCTATTTGTCCGAAATTTGAGGGAGAGCTAAAAAATGCATTAATCTACAAGTTGAACTACAGCCACTTCATTACCATTAATAACAACTGATTTTTGAAGCATTGAAGATAAATATTTTTTGTATTAAATATGATATCGATAATTAAAACATGATTATTCAAATTATACATGTGTGACACAAATAAGTGTAGTTAAGATTCAAAGATTTGTTTTAATAATAAATAACATATTACATTTATAAATTATATAGCGCTTAATACAATGTTTCTAAGCGCATTATTATTACCCTTGGTCATCAGGTACAGGTCAAACCCGCACACTTATCTTTATATTTTAAGTACGTTTGTCTCATTAATTTTACTTTTTGAGGGGTCTAGAATATATAATATTTTCTTTTCAAATTTTGCAAGATGATAATTGAATATACAAAGAAGATGACTCAGTAAAAAAAACTAATTTAGACATAAAATGACATTTTGGGCAAAATTTAGGTACAGTCTCCCTTAATCGCGGTGTTCTGGATAAGCATGTACGTATATACATGTTAAAGGGCATCAAGCGTGGGGATGCTACATAGCGGGTCGCCATTTTGAACTGGGTTAGTTTGCGCGCGCCGCATGACACTGAGCTAACGTGCATTACGCACCGTGCGCAACGCGTATGCAAGATGGCGCCGCGCATCTCATTTGACGAATCTGAACTACCTTTAACCCTAGTTGTTAACCCTAGTTGTACCATCTCAATATGACCTAGAATCGAACTAAGCTGGGCCCATGATTCTGAAACATACAATTTACATAGTAGGGCCCCGTTACAGGAACACGTTTGTAAAGTCAGAAAATATGCACATTCGAACCACTCAGATTTAGTCATTTAGTCACATGAACTGATTTACAATTAATTGCAACTTACAATCGATTGTTCTTTGTGCTTCAGAGCCCTATAAATGTGATAACAAATCGGTTATAAAAGTGTATGTATATTTATATTCAACATTTGCAGGCAAAATGTGGGACAAAATTATCTGTTTTCGCGTAACTTCGTATAATATTAAGTGCAATGTAGTTGACTGCTCGGGCAAAACCATCTTGGCTTGGGGGCATAGTGCTCAATTTAGGTAATCACGTGTTTGAAACGGGGAGGTTTATATTTGGGTAAAAGGTCTCCGCTCCCTTTAAACAATCGGGCAAAACCAACTTTTCTAGAATTGTGCGCCCCTTAATCAGATGTCTTTGATCATGATTATGATAATGATTATGATTATTATTTGGGGGTAACCGTATTGTAGAGACGGGAAGGGTGATATTCAGGAAAAGGGTCTCGGCCTCCCTGAGTAAAAAAATAACAGTTGCCAATGCATACACTGTATACCAATTTCTGGAAATAAACGACCACACGCTAAACGTTCTGTATGATGACACCCCCCCCCCCCCCCTCCCCCTCCCTCAATTCAGCATGCATTTTTAGACCATGATCAATACTGTCTCTTATTGGGGCTCGAACCCACAGCCACGCGGTCACAATTAGGCAGTCATAGTGACCTCTATAAGCCACACTAACCAGTAAGCAACATACACATGGCTTCTATTCACAATTATTTGCTTTTTTGGAAAGTGAAGACACTCACACACACACACTACTAAAATAACACCCAGAAAAGGAGCCAAAGCACTATTTGTTCTTCTTGAAGAGTACATATACAATGTATGTACACCACAATGATAATCCTGGCAAGAATGTCGCAGTTGGAAGTACGTGCTCCACAGATTTATCGATTACTTTGTTTTAGTTATTCGCGCTCACCGAAGAAAACTACCCAATAGTCAATACAATGATCGATTATTGTGCACTACGGTATACGCCTACCACCAGGTCAAAATGAAAGTTGATTGCATACAGTCAAACATGACGTAGTGGTCACCTGTCTATATCGGCCACCAAAATTACATCATATACGAGCACACCTGTCTTTATAGTGGTCAACTTATAGTCTGCCTATAAAGGTCACCAAAGTAACCCCCTGCGGGTAAAACTATGTTATTTGAACATATTATAAAGGTCACCTGTTTACAATGATCAATATGCCATGATCAATATGCATTGGTTTGCTTGTACATGTAAGTTCTTTTTAATCTGATAGTAAGGAGTAGTAACATATGTTTATTACAAATTAATATTATCTTACATAATGATAAATAATTTATGACAATTTAGACAATTTGTTGTCAAAGGTAACAAATTAGTTTTCAATAGAGTGACTCTTCCGACGATGGTGCCGTTCAAAACGGAACAGTCTGGAGGGAAGAGAAGACGAAAATGTGCATTAAAAGGATCTAGTTAGTAACATTATAAAAATCTACTAAAATTACAAATAAATCTAACAGTTCTTACATACCTCGTTGTTCGAATTACGAATATAGACATGGAACTTATCTGGTTGAAATAAACTTCAATTGAATATAATATATTCTTTATTTTAATTTCTGCTCATATCCTATACAAAACGTATCGGTTTGCAATGAAATGTTCAGGCTACTTTGCAACGGTAGACAATTGGCATGATTATACACCTTATCTCCTAATCCAACTTTTGTTTTTGTCAACCTGTACCACGTGATCTCGTCGTGTCATTCCATAATTATATGTAATTAATGATTTCGACTTGTATAATATAGTGTCGATGATGTGATGGTAAAAATGGTGTAATAGTAATGATGTCGATGTTGATGACGATGACGATGATGATGATAGTGTTATAGTGCACTGGTTCATAAATTTATGAACCAGTGCACTATAACACTGATTGCCTATTGAAGTAAAATTCATTCGGATGGGCATATCTCAGCCAATACGTAACCTATACCTTTTATTTTCAGTATTTTGACATTATTTGTTATGCTCTTTCTGAAAATGAAGTCCAAATTTGAAAATTCTAAAAAGGTGTTTTTATGACGTCATGGCTTCTGTACTCTATTGTGTTGAGCAGGGATTAGCTAGGGCACCCCTTCAAGCATGGAGCTAGTTGCACTTATATTAGGCAATGATCTTAGCCTTATATAGCATAGATGCATCGATAGGAAAGTCGTAAGTTGATCATCGTGGAGACGGTAGCTTACACACTTTGAAAAGGAAAGGAAAGAGTGTTCGTTAAAACCCGATTAACTCCTATAAGAAGCTCACCCGGGCGAAGCAAAATTGTAAATGAGATAATCAAGCGCATTTATGCTTCAAATAGGACACAGAAGCAAAATAATAAGGTTACATACAGCACACCCGCGGCATGAAGAGCTTTCAAACAAAAAGGCACTAAATCCACTTTTTCAACTTCCGAGGAAAACAGGTTTCTTTGTCCCACTTTGTACACGTGCCTGGGACGTGCCTATGGGAATATGAAAATTGAACTTTCTATATTTTGATTTTTAGTGAGTTATTTGTCGTATGTGGATTCCTAGATAGCTACGTAGATTATACATGTAGATATATCGTTAACTCAATTTTTATGGAGAGTGGATTTAGCGCCTTTTGGAAGTGAGCTCTTCATATGTGTGTGATGATAAATAAATAAACACAATTCATTTATTGATTTATTTCCACATTTTAAAACACAGTACTGCCATATTGTTCTGTTGATGTTTGTGTGTGTCTACACGCGTTTGTTTATGTGTTTGTTTGTGTGTGTTAGTATGCCTTGACCACGTCCGAGCCCATCCCACCCCTGCAAGCATTGAGCTAGTTCGACTAGACTTGCAGGGGTATTAAAGTGACTTAGTACCATTGTCCAAATCCTCAAAATCCAATTGGAATTCTAGCGGTTTTCTCATACCTTGTTATATTCGAATTAACAATACAAGCATATGGGACAGGTTTCGGTTTTTCAAATTTCCCTTCCCGGCGTTAAAGAGATATTTACGATTGAAGTTTTCAGATGTTAAATTATCCACTGGACCACGAACACCGTGTACAAAGTGAGTGCAATGAGTTAGTGAATATCACTTTGCATTTTTGCTCATTACTAGTCCATATAACGTCATTTAACTTGAAATGTTCACACAACACCCAATGAACATATCAGATAATACCAATATACATTGTATCAACCACTCAACACTTTTTGCACATGTCTACAAAGGGTTGACGTTTCCCCCATCACCTCCAAACCTCCATCTGCATCTGTTTATATTAATAACTGCTCCGCATTCAAACATAATACAAATATGGTTACATGTACTATAAATGCACCTGCATGACGGGAGGATTAATAAAATGCTTGACTAGGTTAATCCTAAGACTAAGTCTACCAAGCCATGAACAGTCGCTGGTTATGTCACACAAGATTTTAATGCTAACAGTATTTAGCGGGTAAATGTAGTTCAAGAGACCGCTAGAAAGATATTAATTACATTTTGGGACGTTATAAATATATCATCATGTTCAATGATAACGTCCACAAATTGTAATGAATATGTATCTTTCTAGCATTCTCTTGAACTAGGTTTAATGTTAACATAATGTATGTGTATACCTGATTGGGCGTGAGCTTCTCGGGCGCAGAGCAGGACCAGTAGTAGCCCGATAAGCCCGGCGACTTGCCCGGTCCAAGTCACCAGTCGCCGAGGTCGTTCTCTCATGATCATCTACTGTGGCCGACTTAGGGAGCAATCACCTGATAAAATCCAAAAGCGTGCTAAAAATCCTCTTGCATTACTGTCTTAATGACTGCAGAAACCACGACAGTTTTCCATGTCAGCATTGCTGTGTTGTAAACGCCAATCAAATGAATAGAAGAAGAATATTTCACAAAGGGGTGGACGATCCTCTGTTATTTCCAAAGATCCGTTGAGAGGCAAACACATTCATCAACATATGAGAAATTATTAAATTAATGAATGTCGCGAAACCATATTCTCTTCAGGCATTCGCATATTCTTGCTGGATTGAAGAAGCATGGGTAGGACGTCTAAAGAGTTGGCGAGTGTAGGACCCAGTTCTAGACCTTGTTTGGATACCTTCCCACGCACGGCTACACCCCACTAGTGTAGTCCACGAGGGAGAACAAAACGAGAACTAGTCCCGATTGACTTTCTTCTGACTGAGAGGGGCGTTACCCGTTGAGGCGAAACTCCCGCGTACATGCATGGTCTATTATTTCTTTGATTGCGAAAGAACTCAGTAGCACTAAAGAATGGGACGGGAACAAAAATAAAAGACAAGAATGGACTACAAGGCGACCATTGTGTGGTCTTATCTGTGATAAGTCGCTCTTTCATTCGAAACTCTCTGCCAGAAGCACCATCATCCCCCACCCATTCTTGTTTCGCTCACGCCTGGGTGACTCCTTGTCAACGCTGTCTGCATGTGGTTTCGCCTATAAAGTTAAGGCCGATGATAATGCCGTGCGGTGGAGCTCTTTTTCTTTCCCTTTTACGTAAAAAAGAGAATTTACAAAATAACAAAGGTGACCTGCAAATGAGTTCGCGAGTTCTATGTATAACAACATCGCCCCCCCCCCCCCCCCCCACCCGCTGTCACTCTCACTTCGTCACTCTCACCATTTCAAACTTTCTTCTATGGCACTACAGAGTGAGTCAGAAAAAAATGTCCCATCTTTTAAAAGTTGTCTTGTTTGAGGTATGAACATTTTATCATGGGTTTTATGATATGTCTTGGTAGAGTTATCCTCTCAGCATATTTCGGTACCATTTCCATTTGAATCTCTGCACGCATGACTGAACATCATACAATCTTTAGAAGACTGCAAAATCACACTTGCGCCAAGTGGCAAGGTGAGGAATAAAACATTTGTAAAAGAATTCATAACTTTTATTGCTGGGACACCGAACATTGGGTTAACAGCGGCATAACCCTTGCAAAAACTTATTTTACACTCTTGCATACTTGGTGACCAAATATGATCTGTTGCGGGGTGAAGTGAAGACGAACCATAATTCCAGTACCTGTCCTACTCAAACAGGGCTCAACTACTCAACATAATTAACTGCTGCCAAATCAGGCACGTACTTTGGTGGCAAGTAACAACAAAAGCACAGCTATCCATTGTAAATTGCCCTTGTTAACCAACAAGATTCATTTTTATTGTTATTGTACCAACGTATTGAGATAGCACATTGGATTTATGTGCACTTGATGATGATGGTGGTGGTGATGATGGTGGTGGTGGTGGTGGTGAATGGTTAGGGGACAGATTGTCAGGGAATTGCCGCTTAAATATTCAGCGATCTTGTAAAAATCAATGCTTAATTAGAAAGGGGAAATGTTACCACTGCATTATGAAATAATTTTTACTGTGCGTATGTGTGTCTGTGTGTGTTTCTGTGTGTCTGACTAGCTGTCTTTGTTCAAAACACTGTTTTATTCTTCACCCAACAACTTGGCGCAAGTGAGATTTAGCAGTCTTTTAAAGATTGTCTGTTGTTCAGTCATGTGTGCAGATATTTAAATGAAAATGGTACCGAAATATGCTGGAAGGTTAACTCTACCAAGACATATCATAAAACCCATAATAAAATGTTCATACTTCAAACAAGACAATTCTTAAAAGATGGGACATTTTTTCTGACTCACTCTGTATAGCACTGCATGGGGCACAATGAAAAGTCACCCCTTTTGTGACTTCTTTCTTAACACCATTTCCCCATGTTCACCCCCCTCCCCCCCCCCTCCCCCCCCCCCCCCCCCCCATTTCGCTTACTGAAAATTCACCTGCTTTATCATTTCTCTCCTCCCCTTTTTAAAAACGTTTCCCTCGATTCACCCCCCCCCCCCACGCAGACTTCCCCTGGCTCGCCCCCCCCCTCACTCGCCCTCCCCCTCCCCCTCACTCCCCCTCCCCCTCTCTCCCCCTCACTCTCTCTCGCTGAAAATTCTCCCACTTTATGACTTCTCTCAGAGCTATTATACGGCTCTGACTTCTCTCTTCCCCCACCCCCGATCCTCTCCAACTCCCCCTCCCCCTTCTTCTCTCCCTCTCTACCTTCCCTCTCCCACCCACCCCCTCACTCTGTATTGTCCATATGCACATCTCTCATCCGCACTCTCAGCTTTTGTTATATCAAGTAGAAAGTGAAAGTTAAAGGGATAGTTTTGGTAAAGAAAGAAAGAGTTTTGGTAAAGAAAGTACAGTTTTGGTCAAACTGAATGTTAGTAACCAAAATCTGCACCATTACATTACAAACTAATAGTTATAACTCCACATGCTCGAAAGGTATACAACTTACAAACGACTAAGTAAAATGCCTGTTATCATTCAAAAGAGCCATTAAAACTCTCTAAAAACTAATTGGTTTCAACTATTTTTGATAACAAATTGTGCATGTGATGTTTTGTTAAAATAATGATTAAATAGAGAGGTCATCAACAACTATTAAAAAACATCTTTAGTAAATTTGTGAAAATTGTAAGCATTTTTTTTTTTCAAAGAAACGGTATCAAGTCTGTTCAAAGAAGATGCATTTTTTCTAACAAAAGAAAAGTGTAAAACTGCACGCATAAAGCAGATAGATGATAATTATGACCCTTTCTCTTTATAGAGCATTACTCAATTTGGCAACGCAATGAATAATATTAAATTTAACAGTTGTATATTTATAAATGTATAAACAATTTTAAAGTTCCTATCAAACATATTTTTGGTTCAGGATAAAAGGATCTAGAAACTTTGTTGACATGGGCAAAAAGCAATGAATGGTTGATAAAATGTGTATCTTTGTGACTTGATTAATCCACTGGGTATTGTATTATTTTTTGCGTTAAATGAATGTTATATAGCCAAGTAATGGGCAAAAATATGCAAAGTGATATTCGCTAGCTCATTGCACATACTTTGTACACAGTTATAAATTTCCAGGGGATAATTAACAATCTGAACACTTCAATCGTAAATATCATACTAACAAAAGGGAAATTCGAAAAAACATGTTTCCATGCTTTTATTGGTAATATAGGTTTTCCCGGTCAATTTCATACTTTTCTCGCCCAAATTCACACAAGGGTCATTCAAATTCACGCATTTCTTGCTCAGGGGCGAATTTGGTCATTCAATTTCACAATACATGCATCCAATTTCGTTTACTTGTACCCCTTTTTCAATTTCGAGCAAATAAAATCACTACGCATTCATTCAATTTCATTTTCGGGAACAGAAATTTACGTTTGGTCATTCAAATTCACACAGTCATGACGGACAGACACATTTGCGATTTTTGTTGCATTCAATTTCATTTTCAGGAAGTCAGTTTCCTACTTGGTTCATTCAGTTTAATTAACATGACACATTTTCTAAATTGTGTTATAGATTTAACTCAAAATTAAATGAAAATTAAGACAATCACTCACACAATGACAATAATCCACGAGTACAAACAAATTATGTATGTTATATTTCCAATGTACCTAAAGAAATACCCCACCCATCACACACATAATCACATAGTCAGTCTCGAGCACGTCAATTATTGCAACTTGTTTAATTACGAAATATATCAAAATAAATTATTGTTCCTTTTTCATTGAATTCAAATATTCACATAAGTATTGTTCAAAATTGATACTCAATCAGTTGTGTAATAAGCTAACACTTTGGAAGGGGGATGGGTCTATACAACACCCTCCATCACGGCCCGGTCTCTCCGTTCCCTTCTCCGGCCCGCTCCCACCCCCTTTCAACACTCACTGGTCAAGTGAAATATACATTTCTTTGTGAACAGTTATATGTACATTTAAATTCAAATAAAGGGAACAAATTATGTACAATTATTTCGTTTTAACATTGTTACAATATATGTGCTTGGGATGTCACGACGTGCACAGTGAGGGGTAGGGCATGCACACTGGTCTGCTTGTCAGCTAGTGAAGATTTTGTGTTATTGCAAGCATAGTGTGTGAGTGACGCGCTTATGTGTTCATTTTCATGTAATTGTGCACTAAGAACAGACTAAAACATAACATTGATTAGGAAATATGCCATATTAATTAAACTGAATGAAGAAAGAAGGAAACTGAGTTCCTGAAAATTAAATTGAATGCCACATAAACGTAAATCCGCTGACCGCGTGAATTTGAATGCACGAAACGTGAATATCTGTGTCCGAAAATGAAATTGAATGCACGTATGGTGATTTTGATTGCTCTTATTTGAAAAAAGGGGTGCTCGTTGACGAATTTGGATGCATAATTTATGAATTTGAATGACCGAATTCGCTCGTGAGCAAGAAATGTGTGAATTGAATGACTTTCTAAGTAAATTGGATTTGGGTAATGTTACTAGATCCCTTTAACGTAGATTGTAGTACTAATCTGTAGAGTTAAGACAGAAGGAAAACGAATATTTGTTAACTAACAATTCAGTACTCTAATAAGTGCAAATACGGCATAGGGGCCGGTCAAAAGGCACGGGCGACAGAATATCATGGGGTAATCACATACATACTTAGACGTAAACTGTCGAAGGATCATATTTGTCTCTAAACATGTTTGCATGTGTGAACAAATATGTTTACATTCTCATTTTCATCTCATATGATTTATATGCTATACGGTTAAGTTCATTTTCATGTACAATAGAGTAATAATGCCGAACAAGGTTACTTCATATGGTTTTATTTTATTTCCCCAAATCCATGTTTTACAAGATAGACAGATAAAGCTGAGTACATATTATAGTTTACTTTATGTGATTTTACTAATAAGAAAATCTAATAACTTTGACAATTACAACACACATCACCCACATACTGCATATTGACGGGTAATGCACTGATAATGTGCTACTAAACATGAAGTAATCTTATAATCTAATAATAAAATGTGACTGGCTATATGGCAAAACTCTGTGTCGGTAATTCATGTGTTAAAGAAATCGTCATTTTAAGTTCACATAATGTGTGTAAAAGACCTATGATTTTAAAATTGAAACAATCATATATTCGTCAATTATTGACCAATTTCTTAGAACAAAAAATCAACTGAAAGTGTGTGATGATGCCTTCCTAATGGTATGTAAATCTACATTTTGATTTTTACCGACAAGTGCAGGGTTTTATTGTTAGAGCCAGTCACAAATTATTAGTTAAAAATGGATGATAGTCATCTTTAAAAAGACATACCGTTGCTACACCAGTAACGGATCACCTACCCAAATTGATGCATAAAGACGTTTGTGACTATCTAATTGTTTTCATAACTGGAAGAGGAATGTGCATCTAATATCAACTTTATCATCTCCTTTTTAAAAGTGATAAACTCAGTTCCATGATCATCGCGCAAAAGTGAGAAATTAGCCTTCAAAATAGTGTCATATTTATTTTTAATAAGATGTTTAAAAAACAAAAATATGCCGACGGATCTAGAATTCATATATTATTTACACAGAAAGATGTTCTGGTATACACCCCACAGCATTTTCCGGGTGTTTGGATGCAGGCTTGTAGTTTTTAAAAAAGGCAAATTTTAATGTATATTTACAGCAGAAATTATCTACACCAGTAACGGATCACCCATTTTCAAATCCTTATAAAAACAAAACAAAAGATCAGAATTAATTTTGTTTTGCTGTAACAATGTATTTCACTAGAATCTGTGATATTTCTAACTTAAAAATCGAAAATTACCTGGATATTTTAGTAAATTCGGGTTTTTGTGTGATTTTTGCTAACATTTCATAAGGATCATGTGTGGCAGAATTCAACTCTTCATAACTTAATAAGAAAGCACGTTTAAGAAGTAACATTTTTCCTGGATATTAATTGCTAATTGGCAAACACTTTGATGAAAATATTAAGATAATTGGTCAATTATTTTTAAAATAAAGCCAGGTGATCCGTTACTGGTGAAGTGGTGATCCGTTACTGGTGCAGCGTAAGGGGTTCGTAAAACGCGCAGTGATTTGCTTATTAGTGACGGAATGAGTTTGAATTTACAATATTCGTAATCTGCACCATTTTAGCTTTCCAAGGATGTATGATAGTTCATACAAAATATTTTGTCTTAGCAAGAAATTGTATCCACAAAAAAGTGATCCGTTACTGGTGTAGCTAGGGTACAGCTTACACTAAATGTAATATACATTGACCACGTACCTGTCATTTTGTAAAAGTATAAGTATATAGCAAATTGGATATGCTTAACCATATAAGATCATCTAGATTACATTATTAAGCTACGCCTTATGTCTTATGTCATGATTTTACTAATAAGAAAATCTAATAACTGACAATTACAACACACATCACCCACATACTACATATTTACAGGTAATGCACTGATAATGTGCTACTAAACATGAAGTAAACTTATAATCTAATAATAAAATGTGACCGGCTATATGGCAAAACTCTGTGTCGGTAATTGATGTGTTAAAGAAATCGTCATTTTAAGTTCACATAATGTGTGTAAAAAACCTATGATTTAAAATTGAAACAATCATATATTCGCCAATTATTGACCAATTTCTTAGAATAAAGTATCAAATGAAAGTGTGTGATGATGCCTTCCTAATGGTATGCAAATCTACATTTTGATTTTTACCGACAAGTGCAGGGTTTTATTGTTAGAGCCAGTCACAAATTATTAGTTAAAAATGGATGATAGTCATCTTTAAAAAGACATACAGCTTACACTAAATGTAATATACATTGACCACGTACCTGTCATTTTGTAAAAGTATAAGTATATAGCAAATTGGATATGCTCAACCATATAAGATCATCTAGATTACATTATTAAGCTACGCCTTATGTCTTATGTCATGATTTTACTAATAAGAAAATCTAATAACTTTGACAATTACAACACACATCACCACACACATCACCAACATACTGCATATTTACAGGTAATACACTGATAATGTGCTACTAAACATGAAGTAATCTTATAATCTAATAATAAAATGTGACCTGCTATATGGCAAAACTCTGTGTCGGTAATTGATGTGTTAAAGAAATCGTCATTTTAAGTTCACATAATGTGTGTAAAAGACCTATGATTTTAAAATTGAAACAATCATATATTCGCCAATTATTGACAAATTTCTTAGAACAAAGTATCAAATGAAAGTGTGTGATGATGCCTTCCTAATGGTATGCAAATCTACATTTTGGTTTTTACCGACAAGTGCAGGGTTTTATTGTTGAGCCAGTCACAAATTATTAGTTAAAAATGGATGATAGTCATCTTTATAAAGACATACAGCTTACACTAAATGTAATATACATTGACCACGTACCTGTCATTTTGTAAAAGTATAGCAAATTGGATATGCTCAACCATATAAGATCATATAGATTACATTATTAAGCTACGCCTTATGTCTTATGTCATGATTTTACTAATAAGAAAATCTAATAACTGTGACAATTACAATACACATCACCAACATACTGCATATTTACAGGTAATGCACTGATAATGTGCTACTAAACATGAAGTAATCTTATAATCTAATAATAAAATGTGACCGGCTATATGGCAAAACTCTGTGTCGGTAATTCATGTGTTAAAGAAATCGTCATTTTAAGTTCACATAATGTGTGTACAAGACCTATGATTTTAAAATTGAAACAATCATATATTCGTCAATTATTGACCAATTTCTTAGAACAAAGTATCAAATGAAAGTGTGTGATGATGCCTTCCTAATGGTATGTCAATCTACATTTTGATTTTTACCGACAAGTGCAGGGTTTTATTGTTAGAGCCAGTCACAAATTATTAGTTAAAAATGGATGATAGTCATCTTTAAAAAGACATACAGCTTACACTAAATGTAATATACATTGACCACGTACCTGTTATTTTGTAAAAGTATAAGTATATAGCAAATTGGATATGCTCAACCATATAAGATCATCTAGATAACATTATTAAGCTACGCCTTATGTCATGTATGTCAGATTTGCACAACGCTCACAAAAATGCACACAAATATGCAACCCTAGTCTCGTACACATTCTTACCAATTATTAGCTAGGTCATACACCTGTAATATATACATGATATTATACTACATTTATCCTACTTAGTATCATACCATTTGGATAATCATGCAGTTGATTATTTTGGTATTTACCTTGTATCATCAGTTCATACAAAAAATTACTTTTATTTCTGGATATGATAACAGTACATACATTTGTTGAAATCTAAATTACCGATTTGAATTTCATACCATTTCAAATCCATGAACTTTATAAGATTTTTCTTAAAGTGATGTCATTTGAGACTTCAATCATATACCAATGCAATCGTAGACGTCTTTTGAATGATGTGTTTCAACAATACTGATCAATTAGTTTGGCCAATAAAGATAATTTCGGTTAACTTTCCCAATACTCTTATTTGGCTTCAAAATAGAAAGCCGTTTACCAAGTGAAAAAATAGTTAATATTGATGTAAGATTTCAATCCCGATCGTTCCGAAGTATCCGAATTTAGAATTTAGTATTTTTGTTGACCATGTTGACTACAATAAAAAAAACGTTCCGGAACGCATTTCAATTCAATCTTAAATATCTCTAAAAATTAAGGAGACATTAGATCCTTTTGCTACAATAAGCCAAATAACAAGCTACACTAGAAGTGTGATGTATCACTTATAATATTATAGCCTTGATTATAAAATACATTAATATACAACATAGAAGTGATACGTTTCTTTATCAATTATGCATACATTTTTAAAAGGATTGTTGACTTAGTGACCCAGGTCGAAAAAACAGTGGGAAATTAGTTGCCAACTGGTACCAGTGGATACCAGTTTTTGGCCAACTGGTTTCAATATGGGAATTGGTACACTGGAATCAGCTGGAATCAATTGGAATCTACTGGAACAACCAGTAAGAATCCAGTAAGAATCCAGTAAGAACCCACTTAGGCTGACCAGTAAGAAACCCAGTTGAAACCATTAACAAACCAGTAGTGGGATTAACCAGTACATGAGGACCAGTTAAAGTAGTTGGTTTCAACTGGTATTTTGAATTGGTTTCAGCTGGTATTTCTATTGGTTTTAACTGGTCTGCTGCATCTATCCATTTATCTTTACTGGGAACAGGGAATGTTAACTGCTACCGCTTGATGCCAGTTAAAACCAGTAAAAACCAGTTGAATTTCCAACTGGTTTCAACTGTTTTTTCGACCTGGGGATGGCAAATTGTGTCCGCTCTACAATGTACAATAATTATACACAATATGTTGTTTTATCACAGATAATTTTTCCCAAGGTATGTGTTCGGCCCACAAAAGAAAATCGTCGCTTGCTATCGCAACTAGGAGACTCAAATACGATTTTGTTTTAAATATATTTTCTAATCTCATGTCGTGCCATTGCCTGCCGAAGTCGCTCGTCGGCACCGTGACTATACAGTTAATCTGATCACTGGCTGTTTGGTTTAGTTTGATTGTTGTTTACTTGTTAGCCAGTAGTTTTGATTTTGGGTCATAAAATATGCCAAATCGAAAAAAAATCCGGGTCTCCGCCCCCTGGACCCCCCTCAAGAGCGACTTGCGCGTACGTTCTAGCAGGTTGGAGCCACTCTCTCCCAGTTGAAAAATCTGATCGAGAGTCGGCGGAAATAGACAACCACGTGAATCAATCACGACTTAAGAGCCAAACATTCATACATTGGCTCTAAACACTATCATCAGCAGGTACTTTATATTGAAATACATCTATTGTAAATCCCCAGTCCCATACTGGGGATTTTTTTTTTTAAGGGCGAACCGGAATTTATAGAAACTAGTGAGAGGGACAAGTCAATACGACAATATTTAGCCTCGAGTTTGGAAAAATAAAACCGCGACGCAGAACGATTAAAGTAGAAGGATATTATCAACATGATTAAAAGGGTGACAAAGACGTTTCTACGATTACCAACGATAATATCATCGTTGTTCCCATTGAAGTCTTTACACAAGGCAATTCGCCCTTCAAACGTTTCCCCACTCGCGGCAGGAAATCAACCCTTTGGTTCACTTTGGACGTTTTTATTTGTTTTAGTTTATTCTTGTTCTTCGAACATGTGTTACGCAGCCCGCAGAACCCCGTGATTCGTGGAGGCGCTACGACAGTTTTGAAATGCTCAATCTCACTCGTAACTATTCTTTACTCGCGTGAAGTCTTTCCTTCCACTTCTTTTATATGTTTTTTGTGGACTCGTAGCGCTTCTTTGTTAAGTTCGCCGCTGTTCGTTGTGGTTCTGGTACAAATTCTGCAGCGAGGTGAAAAGACGGTGACAGGATGACCCGACTCGATGTGCAAAACAACGACGAACGACTGTCGCTGGTAATCGCAAAAACGTATTCGCCTACTTCGTATTGTACTTCTTGGTATTTATTGAGCTGCCTCGTTTTATGACTTGGTAAATATTTCTGCGTCGATCGCGGGATGATTATGCCGCAGTCATCTTTAAATCTGTCCTTAAAGGGGAATTAACCCTTATCCTTTTGACTTACTGGATGTGATGAGAGCATAACTACTATCATTGCTTGTCACTTATTTCCTCATGAATATTCCCGATTACAAAAATAATCAATATTTTATGGACCATTGTCGTCTGCTTTCAATGCCAACAGGAGGTGGCCATTTCTTCAACTTCTCGCGGTGAAATGACGTGTCAGGCGGAGAACACAATAGCGGGTTACGATAATGCTATTGTGTTCTCCGCCTGCCACGTCATTTCACCGCGAGTAGTTGAAGAAATGGCCGCCTCCTATGAGCATTGAAAGCAGACGACAGCGGTCCATAAAATATTGATGATTTTTGTAATCGGGAATATTCATGAGGAAATAAGTAAACAGCAATGATAGTAGTTATGCTCTCATCACATCCAGTAAGTCAAAAGGATAAGGGTTAATTCCCCTTTAATCAAATTTGTTCGCAACAATCATCTTGGTTATTTATTCCTTACCCAAGTACTAATTACTTGTAGTTGAAATAAGCACTTTATATGGGATGGTGCTTCACATGAAGCGGAACGGAAAGAGGCGATCTTAACGACTAAGCACGAACAATAAGAAAGAATTGCAAAGACGTGTGTGATTACATCGTTTTGTGCGACAACCGTTTTGAACAGTTTAAAACAATCGTAGCGCCTCCGCGACTCGCGGCGTCCTACACGATGTGGAAAGACATTTTGAAAGAACAAGAACGATCCAAAACGAATAAGAACGTCTTAAGTGATTTCCTCCTCGAATGTAAATTATTTGCAATTCGCAGTACAAAAATTGCGAGTATTGGACTGGGACTTAATAAGTTACGATATATCCACTCCTGTTCCCATAACCTACGAATCTTCTCATTCCCAGGTGTGTTATCATAGTTTTAAAATCCAAAGTTAGTTTTAGTCAATATGGGCTTCCTTCTACCATGTCTGGGCCGGTTCCGGATTGGCTACCATTTCATACTCGTCGTCGTCTCTGTTAACATTCAAGTTGATATATACAGGAGGTTGCGTGGTGGGTAGTAACTCGGTGTACTGTGCGTCAGGGGTCGCCGGATTCCCACCGTTGCCCGATGACCGAAGTGTCTCTGATGGCGTCGATGACATTGTCGGCGACTCGTACACATTGTCGACCGCGACCGATTCCTTCTGGCCGGCCGGAGCAGAGCCTCTGAGTACAATGAAATGTGATATCGTTAGTTATTAAAAAATGATAGTACTTACATGACTTAGGTGAAAATGTATGTATTTTCTGTTTTATGTCTTCGGCGGGTTGTCAGTAGTTTTGTTTTAACATGAGTATTTGAAAGGTAGATTTCTCGCTTAATAGCAGGCCTATTATACATGTTATACATGTTATAAGAAAGGGTAAAACAATGCTCATACAAAATACAAAGTTAGAATTTTTGAACGACATGAAATCATGTTCACTTGTTTAATGATCAGCTTTAGACGGAAATGTACGCACGGATCGAGATATTTTTAAAGCAAGAATAAGATTTGTGTTGTGTCCAGCTGCATCAGGTTTTCCTCTGGTGTAGTGATTGGGACGTTGCCCCATCTCATATCTCATATTCTTATTAGGATAGAAGGTACAATCAAACTAAAATATGCAAGAACACGAATCGATAAATACATATTTTCTACGTTTACCACGATTGAAAAACAAGTACATTACGTGAGGAGGTTAAAATGTATAATACATTACCACATTAAACACTTACTTTGTTAGACTATAATTAACAAAGTCTGGTTTTATTTCCTTATTATTATACCGAAACTGGACCAATCCCTTTTACAAAAAAACACGCACCTTCTGACTTTCACTACAATCCCGACGACAACTACAAAAAGGACAAGAATGACAGCCGCCATGACAGCTATGATAACATTAGTACTGGAAGCTGCACGCACATGTTGCCCGCCCTCTGTAGCTTGAGTTGTCGTAACAGCTTCTGACGGTGTAGAATGATATAAGGAAAATAGAAGGTATTAACTTATTTGGTATTTTAGTATTTACGACAACTATAATAAAATGTATGGCCATTTGCAAACACCTATACTAATAACTAATCTTACTTATCGAGTTTCATTTATAGTATTTAGTACTGGTCGAGGTTTGTAAAGTTGCAAAAATATACTGTATACAGTCTAGAAAATAAATAAAAATACAAACAAAATCAACTTAAAGGTATAGTGAAATTCCGGCTTTGATTCAGGTTTATAGTTTTAAATATGTGCCTATATTGATATACCACACTCTTTTTTCAAAGAAATCCTTAAGTTGGACAAAAAGGGTAAATTTTATGCAACTTTTTGGCTTTTTTTCGCATCAGCGTTCCATACTCCTAAAAAAAATATTTATAGCGGAGCGCGCGTGTGTGTACGTGCCCATCGGGATCATGACGTCGCATGAGGACCACAACACGGAGTCCAAAGTACGAACGTGCATGGTTTACATGCAGAGCCTTTGACTTGCTAGTAAAACAAACTCGTATTTGCTTGGAAATTGAGGCTTAACTGAAAATGCCTAAGAAATGCATTGTAGCAGGATGCAGCAACACATCTGAGTGTGGATCCTCCATGATATAAGCTTAAACAAATGTTTGCAACTATTGAAAAAAAGTCTAAATGATATCTCTCTGTCAACGTGAGTATTGCACTCAGCGTGTACGCCTATGACAATAGAGTACCAAGCTATACTGAGATTGTCCTTATATATATGACGTCACAAAGATGACGTCATTTTTCTTTGCCCGGACTCAATTTTTTTACGGGGGTTCCTAAAGTGAATTTACAAGTTGATTTTTTTTTTTTTACCTGGTTTTCCTACGAGGATAATATGTTTTTATTAATAATCTTCATGAAAATCTACCTTAGATACAGTAAAACACAATTTTGAGGTAGTTTTCTTGTCTGTAGAGCTTTAAGGGTTTTATTTGCATGGATTAATCTTAAGATTTCAGGCCCGTAGCCGTAATTTGTCAAGGGAAGGGGTGTGTGTAAATTTTAAAAAATGAGACCGATCGTAGCCGAGACCGAGACCACCATGATTGAGTTGTGTAAGCGGAGGAGAAGGAGGGGGGGGGGGGGGGGCGGGGAGGGGGAGGGGGGTCCGTCGCCAATACTTTTCGAGGCCGAGACCATTCGTTTAGTTTTGTTGCGGGGGGAGGGGTGTATCCTCAACAAGACCGATCATTGGCGGAGACTACTACTTTAGATGGCCGAGACCGATAACAAAAATTGTTGACCTTTCAGAATGTTGGGGGTGGTACGCATTCATTGCACCCATTCGGCTACGGGCCTGGATGTTGTCAGAATCGAAAATAAAAGCAACATTTTCGATCAGTTTGAGCAGCGTTTTTACTACGCGGACAAAGTGTTCCAATGCTGCTACTAGCTAGACACGAACATTACCATCGGTCGCCAAGCACACGCATCATCATTGGATGGCTACGGCCCGAAGATAGATATTTGTTTGCAAGCAATTCGAAGGAAATCGTTCACCTTTAGTCCTTAATGGATTCTTTTCACATGGAAACAAAACCAAGCGGAAATCTCAGCAGAAAATAATTTATAAATAACCAGTTCTTAAGTTTGTCTCTACAAACATATTTAAATTTCTTTTACTATTTTCAATGTATTACAATACAAGGGACAAGCTAAAACTCATCAAACATGATACCTATTCAGGCTATTACTGCAATTATTTGATTCAACTTAATATTTTAGTATTAGGTGAATAACGAGAAATTATACAATTTTAACATACATTGGCAACGACTAATTGCATCAATCAGATTGATTGTCTGGTTGGTTGGTTGGTTGTCTGGTTGACTGATTGGTTGATAGATAGATTGATTAATGAATAAAAAAAGATAAGTAGATAGATATATTTATTGATTGAGTGATTCTCAAAAATCATTAATTGTTTATCAAATATTTGATACGGATTGTTACCTTTAAATTGCCAATATCACAGTGTCCTTGTTGGATTTGCGATAAGAAAACATGTCCTAATATGATGAATAAAATACATTATCACTGATCATCTTAATATTTCTACCAGTTTTCACCTGATTCACAGTTTGTTCCACTGTACCCAGGTGTGCACATGCATGCGTATGTCGCTGGATCAGGGAAGTTGTTCTCATTGTCACAGGTACCTCCATTATAACATGGATGTGGGTCGCACGCATCTACGTCTGAAATACCAGGTAGGACATGATAAGTGTGGGAAAATTTTGATCTATTATACATATATGCATTGACAAACGCCAGCCCAAAATGCTGAATATGGCCTCATCATCATCATAAAGCTCAGGTGGCACTGTAAAGCGCTGCTGTGGTCTTCACGAGAGCACGCAATGACACTCTATCTTCTGCAGCACGTATGTCGCACTCTTCATTCCGTTCCGATATTCCTTCTTGATATCATCAGTCCAACAGGTCGGTGGACGACCGCTGCCACGTTTTCCTCCAATTTTGCCTTTCAGTATTTGTTTCTCAACTTCTTTCGCCGTCCGCCTAACGATGGGCCCAAAGTACTCTAGCTTTCGTTCCAGTTTCGTTCCAGTTAACCCTAAAAGGGCCGGGCTATTTGAGGTCTTCAGCAGCCCGGGGGGGGGGGCATTATGGCCCCCCCTAAGATCTCGGCCGCGGAGCGGCCGATCGCCGTAAAATTTTGCACGCATGATAAGTGAAGTGTATAGAATACAATGGTAATATTTTTAAAATTTGAAAAATTCATTAATTTGCATATTTATTGTAATTTATGCAAATAAGTCATGAAATTCATATTTTTACCCATAAATCATATATTCTTCATAATTAAACTCTGGTTTTCACTACATATATTCATTAGAGCATTTGGAATGATAATACGACAAAAAAATTTGGAAGAGCCCGGTTCTTCCTAATATTTTCTATTGTTTTGTTAATTTTTTATGTATTTCTTTGTTTTTTTTAACTGATGTATTTTATTGTTTTTTTTTACTTATGTATTTTATTGTTTTTGTTGTTTATTTTATTTCTAACTATAATTTAACTATTTTGAATCCCAAAACCAACATATAACATGTAAACAACACCAAATAACTAATGATACGCCTCATTTTACGAAAATTGATATTTCCATATGTTTTGTACACAAATCACGAAATTGAGCGATTTTCGGGCTGACATGCATAGACAAAAGGTCACGTGACTTTGTAACGGTAGGTCCGATTTTCAAAACTTTTGTTTTAAAATGTGCGCAAGACCCGATAGAAAAAAGCCACCAAGCCGCGGCGCGTCATCGTACAGCATTTTGGACCAATAAAAAAAATCGCGGAGGGGGGGGGCCATTATGCCCCCCCCGGCCTTATTAGGGTTAAGTCATTACATCATTAAAGCATACTTAAAGCCTGTTGTGGAGTCCCACCTTGGCAGTCTACTATACAGGGTGCCCCCCCCCCCCCCCCCCCCCCACAAAAAAAAACGGAACGGGGTAGTTCCCATATAAAAGACACATGACGCCCATCATAGCATCGAGTAACGATCAACGCGTGCGCCAGCTATTTTATTGTCCGCACATGGTAACGCAAATCCTAATGAATTATTCATAAGCGGCGATTTAGGTCAAGGGCTCCTCATGAATATTCATAACTTGGATTAGGGTTTGGGTGAGTTTGAGGATTGTAATTACAATGAGACCATTCTGACCGTCGGCAATTTACGTGGCCTAATGGTCATGCTGTGGACTTCAACACTTGGTATCATGGGTTCGAATCCTCTGTTCGTCTTTTCTTTTGCCATAATAAGTGTTGAGTAGCAGTTTATTTAGTAATGTATCATGCACAGTTTAAACTAAAGTCTGAAAACTGTGGCCAACATCACTGCTTATGAATAATTCACAAGGATTTGCTTTACATGTGCGGACAAAAAATTCGCGTGCGCCAGGGTACTAACAATGGCGCACGCATTACACGATGCTATGACGGGCATCATGTGTCTTTATTATGGCCCCGTTTCGTTGGGGGGGAGGGGGGGGGGTGGGGAACCCTGTTTAGGCCTCTTATGCTTGTGAATAAATTTGTATCTATAATTTGTGTATATTCATCCGATGTATCATCATGCATATTGTTTATGACCAATTCCATTGTTCTTTTCTCATCCCGATCCACATGTTCCATTCATATGGCAGTATGTAAATAATGATTTATTAAATATTAATGATTAGTTTAGACCAAACACATTGCATTATAATTTAGATGAAATACTGATGGACTTAAAACTGCATTGAACTTATCATTCTTAATTTATACCTGTTTCACAGTGTGTTCCTCCGTACCCAGGGGGGCAGTGACAGGTGTACTGATTGACCGCATCCACGCACGTTGCACCATTTAGGCAAGGATCGGTCGAACATTCATCGATATCTGAAAACAAGGCAATTGTACAAGAAATTATACTTTAAAACAAACCTTAACACATCTACAGGGAAAATATCAGGTTGGAAAATATACATGGTATGCAAGGGCAAACATCAGTTATTAAAAATTGGCCCATTCATTGTCCATATTGATACATCTGATAAAATGTTAAGACCATTAATTAATGATAAAATGATTATCACAACTCTCCATTTTCAAATATCATAATGGTTCAAACCGTTGAATAAAAGAATATCATATTTGGAAGTCGTGGATGTACCTAAAAAAAAGGAATACATTAGTAATTACAGGGCATGACTGATTTAGCACAGCTTATATAACTCTATCAAATCCATGTTAATAGAGGATGTTTTGATTCTCTCTCATACTTATTACCTGTTTCACAGTGTGTTCCTCTGTACCCAGAGGGGCATTGGCAGGTGTACTGATTGACCGCATCTTCACAGGTTGCATCATTTAGGCAAGGATCGGAGGAACATTCATCGTTATCTGAAACATGGAAATAATGAAAGAAAATATACTTTAAAACAAACCTTAACACATCTACAGGGGAAATATACATGGTATGCAAGGTCAAACATCAATTATACAAATTGACCCATTGAGTGCATATATTGATACATCTGATTAAATGTTAAGACCATTAATTAGTGATAAAGTTATTATTTCGTCTCTCCATATTTAAATATTATAAATATGGTTTATGTTCAATAAAAGAATAGCATGTTTGGAAGTTATGGATGTAACTAAAACAAAGGATAAAACCAGCATTATATAACTCTATCAAATACATGTTTACGGAGGATGTTTAAACTCTCTCTCAGTGTAAATTGTTACCTATTTCACAGCGTGTTCCTCTGTACCCGGTGGGACAGTAACATGTGTACTGATTGACCTCATCCACGCACGTTGCACCATTTAGACAAGGATCGGATGAACATTCATCGATATCTGAAAACAAGGAAATAATGACAGAAAGATACTTTTAAACAAAAAGTTTACATACATCTAAAAACTCGTGTTTCAGATGCCATGGGTGACGACAGGACGCACAATTTATCGAATTATAATTTGATTCAAAGGGTTTTGTCTTCGAACAATTTTGAATCAAACATTTGTTTACATTCTCAGTACGAATCCTCAAGGGCGTAGCGCCGAGTGCAGCTAATCTCTAATAATTCCCGGTTTTATGGATTTTTTTCACAAAATGTTCAATGGTGTGGATACAAATGATCGAGTTTACAAATTCAACTAACGTATATGTTCTACTTTTCACAATTAAATCTACCTTCTTTTATTCAGGCCGTCACTTATAGTGTCAATGGGAAATTTCCCCTAACCATTTAATATCAGCAGCTTTATCACCTTATACGAATACTAATTGTTCATGCACATAATATGCATCATATTTGTGCGCGCAAACCTAAGTTTTATATTGTTTGAAAGTTTAAAAACCCTCAAGGATTAAAGACAGGAGAATCCCAACACACACTAATAAAACATTTAAATTTTGAAAATATATTGAAATTGTTTTCGACATGTAGTGAAAATGTACGAGCCAAAGTCATGCATCGTTGTCATTATCTCAAATTGTTTCATTCAGGTAAATTACAACCATTAGTGAAAATAGGACACACAATTTATTGATTCCTTTTTGGTTGGAAGTATACACTTTGTTAACAAAAACGTTTGTGTTTTATATTCAAAGTGCATTTTCAAGCACTGTGGAAGTCACAATCAAAAATATTCAGTCATTAATTGAACACATACATACAGGACTGTTGCATGCTATATACATACTAAATTAAGGCATGCATGTATATATCTCTACCAATAGTTCTTTACCAAAAAAGGGACCGCTAATATTTACCAATCTGACAGTTGTTTCCAGTGTATCCAGTCACACATGCGCATAAGTAAGCGTTTACCATATCGGTACATACTGCTCCATTACCACAGGGATTGGATGAACACTCCTCTGTATCTGAGAGTTAAAAGTATATCCAGTCTTGATGCAAGTTAACTATCTCTAAACATTAATTCATATCAGTAGGTCATGCAGGGTTGAACCTCAATTAATCAAACTGGCCAATTTAGTGCCCTTTCCGCTATCATATTGATACATGCGATTGAACATTCAGAAAATTAATTCATGATAAAAATGGTTGTCTCGTTTCTCCATCTTCAAAGATCATGAATATGGTGTTTGTTTAATACAAGATATTATGTTTCGAATTTGTGGATTAACCTCAAAAAGGTATTAATCGACATTAAAGGGCACTGCATTATAAGTCCATAAAATCCGTGTTTATTGAGGATGCTTTGATTATATCTTATACTTATACTTATTAGGTTATACATATATCATATGTATAACCTATTGATTTCGTTCGAATTTTTATTATTTATTCTTCTTCTTCTTCTTCTTCCTAATTTTGTCCGTCGCATATCTCAAGATCACATGAATCAATTGTCATGAATATTCACATGATGATAGATCATGATCTAACTTAGATCTGCTAACCTTTTCAGTGACGTCACATTACTATGACGTCATCAGGACGCCATTTTGTCAAATTTCAATAATCATCATAACTCAGTCATGCATCATTAATTTCACTTCAAATTTCGCATCAATATCAATCAGGTCAATCGTCATCTTTTAAGCTCATGCGCGTGCGCTTACACTCGGAGACGCGCGCGTACGCGTCCGTCAAGTGAAAAAAAAAATTAAAAATGTTCAAAACCCCAACCCGAGTAATTTACTATATGTTTCAGACAATTTTAAGCGTTTCAGAAAATTCCGCGCGTGCGCGTCGGCGCGCGCGTATTTGCGCGCGTAACGCGAATGAATAGGAAAATTGTCGTTTTTTCACATGTTTTGGATTCCTTATAGATCCCTCAACACACCCTATCAATTTGAGTCATTAGCCGTATTCAGACGATGAAAGCCAAGTTCTTAAGAATTGCAATTCTTAAGAATTGCAATTCTTAAGAACTTCAAAATGTGTGTTCAAACGATGCCAATTCTCGAGAGTTGCAATTCTTAAGAATTAAAACCGGAAGTAGCATGCGCGCCTTTCTCATTTGAGGTCACGCGCGCTCACTTGACTTGTTTTCACACCGGAAGCATATCTCGGTCATGAGGTCAACCCAAACCACGAGTCTCGAAGCTGATTGTGTTCAGACGGTAAAAAAAGTAGACTGCGCGCAGTCGCGCGCTTATCGCGCGCTCATTCTGCGCAAAATCTTACAAGTATCTTGTGGTTATCTTGTGGTTTGCAAACCACAAGATAACCACAAGATAACCACGAGATTGCGCATTTTTTGCAGTGTGCGCAATCTCGTGGTTTGGAAACCACAAGATAACCACGAGTTTTGCGTGTTCAAACGAGCGCAAACCACAAGATATTCTTAAGAATTGCAAACCACAAGATAACCACAAGATAACCACGAGATTTGCTTTTATCGTCTGAATGCGGCTATTGTTGACTCATAATAACGGAGTACGCGCGCGTCAAAGTCAAAATTACGCGCGCACACAAATTGGCAAAATATGGTAAAAACATCCTTTTTTTATTCGGCCATAACTTTTTTTAAAGTCAACAAACATCCAATTTTCTTTTAATATTCGGATAGATTATGAGTTGTAGATACGAATTCTTATCTCTTAGTGGGCCATTTTGCTGTAATCTGATTGGTCAATTTGTCTTTGAGACAAACCCGTATTTACCTCATTTACTTGGTCAAAATGATCAAACGGGTAATATGAGCCCGTATTACCTGTTTATGTCTTGTTGTTGTTATTGTTTTAATGTAAATTATCGTGTTTTTCATCGTTGTGCACATGCGCAGTGGCGATTTCAACCACTGAAGATGAGCCCGTATTACGTACGCTACGTGAATGAAAGCTATCTATATCGCGATCGATATCGATATCGATATCGCGATAGCTAGGCTAGATATCGCTCACAGCAGCAAAATGGCTGCAAATTCGCGGAGATTCGAACACCACTCCAGGGATGAAATATCCGAGAAGAAAACATCTTCAACGCCGAAAAATACGATTAGAGCGAACTTGAAAGCGGCCAGGGCCTTTCGGGCTTTTTTGGAAGAAAGCAACGATTATTCAGATGATGTTTGCTTCGAAAGTTTTTCCGCTGATAAACTCAATGGAGCTCTCGAAGGATTCTGGTTGGGGGCTCGGAAGCAGAAGAGTGACGGGGACGCTCCGGCGGGTAGCATCCGTGCGGATACCGGCGGCGGCAACGGTAAGCAAGCTTTTTATAAAGCCTCAACGTTGGAAAATCTCCGTCATAGCTTGAACAGATATCTGAAATCTCCACCGAATGAGAAGGGATTTGATATTATCAAAGACAGGGAATTTTCTGCATCAAATGAATCTTTCAAAGCTGCACTTCGAGAACTGAAAGACATTGGAAAAAGGGAAATTTCACATCATTCTGAAATAGCTGAAATAGATCTCCAGAAGTTGTACAATAATTTTGAATGTCTGCAAGATCCAGTTGTTCTACAAGAGAAAGTTCAGTTCGACATTCGATACTATTTTTTTCGGCGTGGAGCCGAAAACATGCATCAAATGACAAAATCCACATTTGTCATTAGGACTGATGCAAATACTGGCAGAAGATATGTCTGCAAAGCTGTCGACGAATTGAACAAGAACCATAATGAGTTTGACAGGGAGAGCTACACAGCACTGATGCCAGAGTTGCCAGGTAATCCGCGTTGCCCAGTTTCATCATTTGAGACTTACATTCAACACTTGAATCCTGACTGTCCCAGTCTGTGGCAGAGGCCAAAAGAGAAATGTCAGATCAGTAATCTCATCTGGTTCTACAAGAAGCGTGTGGGCCTGGACACACTGCAAGCTTTCATGAAAAAGCTGAGTGAAAAATATCAACTATCTCGAGTGTATACCAACCATTCAGTGCGTGTGACAGGGGCTACAATCCTTTCAAGGAAGAAATATGCTGCATCGCAAATTCAAGCAGTCACTGGACACAAATCGGTGAGTTCTCTTTCGATCTATCAACGTGTATCGGACCAAGAGAAAATGGACATGGGTAGATCGCTGAGTGAGAATCTGATGGGTCATGCACCTGTACGAAATGCAGGCTCACACGCACAGCAGCCACATGGGCAGCAACCATTGAACACCCTGGATATGAATACCTTGTCTGAAATTGGAATACAGTCCAGTAGGTCCAATCCTGGTCCTTCTTCATCTGTAGTGTCGTCGGATTTGCACCCTATCAATACACTTCCAAGACAAAGACCGCCTCACACTGCTACTGCTGTTCCACAAGAGCCTGAGCCTCCTGAAGATCTGCCCATGCCTGATTTCGACCTGGGTTTCGACCTGGACTTCAGCCCGATTTTGCGAGATTTGGAGAATTTCGAGGTTGAGCAACAAACTCAAGAAATTCGTAGCATTGGAAATGGAAGTGTCAATCAAGTCATTACCACTAATCAGCGTGTAAACGTGACATCACCACGTTCCAGGGGTGCGATGCCTTCATTCACTGGATGTACCATTCACAACCTTGTTGTGAATGTTTATCAAACAAACAATTAAAGTACTGGAGGACAAGGACATTGTACATATGTTATTGTTACTGTTGTTTTCGAATTTTGGATACAGTTACAAGTTGTTTGGAACAGTTTATATTACTTGGAGACCATGTGAGATGGACAATATTTGAAATTGATAAGGCAAGGGAGCACAAAGAGCACAAGAAAGAGCACAAGATGGTGAGTACACTTAAAGAGATAAATCCGTCACACCCTGCTTGTTCACGCAATACGGGATATATCTACGTTCTGGTTCCATATTCCATTCGGCCTCCGGCCTCATGGAATATGGAACCAGAACGTAGATATATCCCGTATTGCGTGAACAAGCAGGGTGTAACTAATAATACCTCATTTATGCCGAGTAAATGTTATAAAGTCATCCTATTGACGGTTAAAGTTGAAAATGCGAATTTTAATCAATTTCAGTCAATGTTGAAATCGATCACAGCGGACTATTGACCATATCTCGCTTATTCTCCATCAATTTTCTCCCAAATTTTGATGTATCGTAGCTGATGTCCTGCTCTATTCGCGATCTATTCACACCATTTAGTTTCGTTCACTGGATCCTGATGAATTGTTTGATTGGAAATAAGAGTTCAAATCTGTTACAAATTGAGGGTTAGCCAAAACGTATGTTATCGACCTATAACTGCTGAAGGAATTATGCTATCAATTTGAGATTTCGCATGTAGATAGGGATTTGCAAGCCCATCATTTCATAAGTTAATACCAAATCGCGAAAATGCATATTTCATTGTCATATTTACCGTTAAAGGTCAAATAAATCAAGCATGAATACTCAATAATTAACCACGTACGCCGCGGACATGAAATTCAGCACACATGTATGGTATAATGAAAGGAAAATGTTCATAAGATAACATTGGAATATGAAAATGGCGTTAAGGATATGTAAATTAAGTTCAAAGGTCAAATAATTCACTGTTTAAATGACATATGCAATGGGCAATCACTGATGTATCTTTCCCAATTTCCCATTTTCGTTAAGAGATCTAATGTTGGTCTCGCGGTATAATTTAGGACTCAAGATCAAAGGGTCGTGGCTTCGAATCCAAGGCAATATTTTTTAACTTTCTTTTTTTTCTTTTTTTCTTCTTTTTTTCGGGGGGGGGGGGGGGGGGAATCTATTATTATTGATATGATGATTGAGTAGTTATTTTTGGAATCATCCTTTTATCATAATAAATCGATATGTATAACCTTAATTCGTCAAAAGTGACGAATTCAACATCTAGTCTTAAATTTGTACCTGTTTCACAGTGTGTACCTCTGTACCCGGAGGGACAGTCACATGTGTACTGATTGATCTCATCCAGACAGGTTGCATCATTTAGGCAAGGGTCGGAGGAACATTCATCGATATCTGATACATGGAAATGGTGAAAGAAAATATACTTACATCAATGAAGGAAAACGCACCTGAATACTAACGTGTAGTACATTGTGTCACTGTATATACGTCTTCACTCTCGCAAATGCTGTAAATTATTACCGATTTCACAGTGTGTTCAGCTGTACGCAGAGGGACAGTAGCATTATTGAACCCACTGGCGTAGCGAGTTACGTAATACCTATTCAACTGGGGGGATGAATGAATAGATCATCCCCCCACTTGAATGGGTATCAATGTCATGTCTACGCCCGTGATTGAACCCATTCGCACAATTTGCATTATGGAAACAAAGATTGGGTGATCATCTATGACATGTGCACATTAAAACACCATACAACTAAAATACAAATACAATCACTAAATCACCGAAGTATGCCTGGTGTCGTACAGAGAGATTATGATAGAAAGTGAATATACAGCGTTAAGTGTTTAATTTTTCAATTGTTAACTATAATTGGAACATATGGATAACATATTGATAAAAACTATGTTCCTAGATTGATTTAATGACCTAACGGGTTTGAACCCATTGGTAAGTTGTTGTATAAATAGGTCCCTTAATTGTCACATATCACCGGAAAGCGTTAACGGACGTCCGACGGAATGCAACATTTTCAATTCGTTCGTCTCCGTTCGTATGCGTTTTCCCGTTTGATTTAATGGCATGAATAACATATTTCTCAATACAAATCATTGAGAAAAAAAAACATGCGTAAAATTGAGAGCTCCAAGTTCAGGCTATGATATCGCAACTTAGGATTCAAGGAACCACACATTGACGCACGAAATAATATTCTGATTTCTTTTGAACTAATTTGTTTTTGCTTAACTTTAGTAGCAACATTTAGACATGGAAATGTGCATCAACGTGGTTTCGTACTATTGTTACCTGAACACAAAGATTGTTTAGCATGTACATAATTGTCTATCCTACAGTTATAATCTTGTGCAACCATTAAAAAGACGGATCATGTAAATTGCAACCATTGACCACGTTATGACATGCTCTACCTTTAAAACACTGATCGATCCATTTCTGTATCTGTTACATAAACATGTAGCTGAGAACTTTATTGTCAAGCACTTGCAAACTCGAAAGAGAAAAACAATTTTGATAGGGAAACGATGGAATAGACCCATTATAAAAATCCTATATCATTATTATAGGGTATAATTATCGTGCGTAGCAAGGGCATAGAGGCATATTTTTCCAGGGGGAGGGGGCTGAGGTCTTTTGCCCGAATACCATCCTCCCTATTTTCACATGACAAGATAATAACGATTTTACCGCCCGGAAATGATATACATTGTATGAGTTGCCCGAATGTTTTGTGTTTGCCCGAATATGATATGATTTTTGCCTATGTACGTAGGAATTAAGTTTGTTTAATATATGCTGTATAATTATTTTAAATGCTCACCAGTTTCGCAGTTGTATCCAGTGTACCCAACAGCACATGTGCACGTGTAACCATTGACGAAATCATTACAAGTTGCTCCATTCTGACAAGGGTTTAACGAGCATTCGTTGATTTCTGAAAATAAACAATAATTAGCCTCTAGATAAGATGTAATAATTATGGGGTGCTGTATGTAATATGACGCTGTACATGTATAGTCGCCATGTCAGCGCAAACATAACCTCGCATAGTTACACCTCGACATCCAGTGGCGTACATACGGATGGGGGGGAGGGGGGGGGGGGGCAAGTGTGCCCCCCCCCCCCCCCACCCTCACCTCCCCGAATAATTTGGAAAAGGTAACACGATATATAAAGTGTGCAACCCCAAATAATACACGTGCCCCCACCCCTGGCCCAAACCCTCCCCCAGGTATATCGTATGTAGGATCTTATGTCAAATTAATGTTTGCTCACCAGTCTGACAGTTGAATCCAGTGTATCCATCAGCACATGTACACGTGTAACCATTGACAAGGTCATGACAGGTTGCTCCATTCAGACAAGGGTATGACGAGCATTCGTTGATATCTAAAATAAAATACAGTAACACCGCAGATAAGATGCGAATATTGGGTGCTCATAATGAGGTAGGACCAAACACTATACAGTTACACATCGACTGAAAATCTCCTCTTCCCGCTCCACATAACGGGGCAACAGCGGACATTGCAAATGGAAAATTACACCTACAAAATCGTGTCTTTTAGTTGCTACATTCTCTTTTAATCAGAGATTTAACATTTAATTTTAGAGTGATACATGTATTACTTGGTGCTGTTGTGCATCAATGTAATTTTCAGAAATAAAACGGGTGACAATTAGACAAATTCGCTATCGAATTATTTGTTGTTGGAAAATTATGGCTTCAAACATGTGTTAATCCTTTTACTTTGAGGAGCATGTTTACGCACTTTAATGTATGAGGTAAACTTTGCATATTTGTAATTATAATAAAATGTATCTCTTGTATTATGGATGTGTGTGTGTTTTCTTTCCAAGAAGGACCTCTACCATTTACCTGTCTGACAGTTGTTTCCAGTGTATCCAGGCACACATGTGCAGATGTAAGCGTTGACCATATCGTTACAAACTGCTCCATTATCACAAGGATTGGATAAACACTCATCGGTATCTGAGAGGTTAAGAAATATACAGTATGGATGTTAGTTAAGAATCAGTAAACATTCATTTATATAAGGCATGCACGTTCAAACATCAATTGTACAAATTTGCCCATTCAGTGCCCTTTCTACCATAGTGATACACCTGATGAAATGTTTATAAATATTTATTATCATTGGATTTCTTGTCTCTTCAAATCTTTAAATATCATGATTATAGTGCTTGTTTAATAACATAATATTATATTTGGACGTTGTGGATATACCTTAAAAAGTATCAAACCAACAACTATAGAGGGCAAGACTGATTTGGCACTGCATAATAATAAAAATAGATCGTATTTGTATAGCGCCTAATGCAGAACAGCCTCTAAGCGCGTATTATTATCCCTGGTCATTTGGTGCATTTCAGACCCGCACAATTATCTTGTACACATTCTCTACTCCCAAGGGAGTGTCCTAGCCGCGGACAACTATATAGTAGGTGCACCAAGCTAATTTTCACCAGACCAGGTACCTATATTCAACTATTATCAATTCCGTGTCAATGGAGGATGTGCTTCTTTCTTATTATTGCTTACCTGTTTCACAATGTGTTCCTCCGTACCCAGGGGGGCATTGGCAGGTGTACTGGTTGACCCCATCCACACACGTTGCACTATGTAGGCAATGATTGGGTGAACATTCATCGATATCTGACCCATGGAAGTAAAACAAACAAAAAACATCACACAACTAAAATACGGATAAAATCAAACATTACATTACGGGATGTGCATTTAAAGTTTGACCTATAATAATTGGAACTTAAGGACAACATATAGACAAAGCTATGTTGCTAGATTGGTAGCACGAACTAACCGGTATGAACCCATTAGGGGTTGTCAACCAGTGGCCATATTCATAAAAGCCCGATAGCCTATCTGTCAGCTAGGCCTTATCTCCTTGCCAAAATGCCTGTTTGGACGATAACTAGCGGGGAACTCACAAAACTCGCTTGGGTGATCACCTTTGTTTTCACAAATCAGTGCACAACACACACGTGCATGGATATGTCTTTAGAAATGTGTGTAGATTTTGCACACTGTCTATGCCCTTACCATATCGACCAATCAACGAGCGTCTAAGCCCTGTAATACAAGAGCCATTTAAAATCTTCGTAGCGGGTTGCTAAATCGTAATTCAAGAAGCACTGCTAACCATACCGATAACTAACTGTGATCAGCGCCGTCCGTAGGACGGCGCTGTGAAGACGAGACGTTAAACAATTTTGAGGAAATTTGCGACGGGTGGTTTCAAGAACTTTCCATCTATTATTATTTTTTTTTTTTTAGTTCTAGACATGAATTAAACATTCAACCTACCTTGCTTGATATTTAATTTGTTGCAAAAGAATGATAACTTACCTCAAATTGATGATGATGATGATGATGACTGTTATTTCCTTCGTCTTTGTTCGCTGCATGCAATGTCAGGTGACCGAAAACTCGTCGGCAATGCATAGCGCATGCGCGGGATAGGAGGTATTCCGCGCGTAAGTGGCGATCGGTTGACTAATACAATAAGCCAGGGACTGTCACATGTACGTGTACAGGGGGTGTATCGCGCACGCAGAAATAGATCAATCGCTGTACAGAACGCGCGCACATCCAGGCTCGTACGCCAAAGTTTGACCTGCGACCTCGCGCATTGCCGACAAGTTTTCGATAACCTGATATTGCATGCAGCGAACAAATTCGGATACCATTTTCGTCACTTCTGTAATCTTGCCAGTTTTATAGTAAATTTCAGGATAAATCAAACGAATGGAGCATCAGACGTTTTACCAGTTGGATCATTGATGTCCATGCATAACATAATTCGTAAGTATGAACCGAGATATGTTATTTAAAGTATGATATTGTATGGTTTTGTAGAAGGGCTATATCTTCGGAGATGTGCCCAGGGCACATCGTGATTTACGTGAATAAATTACTCCGCCATGTGATGCGGTCATGTCGAAGTACAGACTTGCTCATTTAATTACTTGGTGTGCATCCGCGTTATAAAATAGTCCCCGTAAACACCATCGACATCACGAAATAACTATTTCACGGTAAAACACAGGACGGGAATTATTTTTCCACTCGAACTTTTTGTAAGATTTTAGACTTTGTTCTGAGTGAAAATTGTACATGATACATTCACTATTTCAATTAACCACTACTCACTAGCTATTGGCAAACGAAAAGTAGAGTCATAAGAGAGAGGAATCGAACCCATGACACCAAGTATCGAAGTCCACAGCGTGACCAATAGGCCATGTAAACTGCTGATGGTCAGTATGGTCTCATTGTTATCATATACGTACAGCCCACATCGGTGATTATGAATAATTCATTAGCGCACCTATACGACTTGGTAGCAGACTAAAAGAATCGACATATACTATATCCATAATTATGGCAATAGTGCATAGAACATCAGTTATGTTAGTAATAATTATGCCAAGTCGTCATGATCTGTTCATGTGTACTATATATACCTACACTACAAGGGGTGTCTTTGACTAGCATCGGTAATATTCATGCAATCAAATTCGTGCATGGGCAGCCGGTGATTGGGGTGTTTATAAAGGGTGTAAATCGGGTGTAAATCGCGTGTGATTGGGATTTAATATATTTATTTGCATAATAACATCAGTTCTTTTAGTCGTGTACATGCCAATTCTTAACCCCCCCCCCCCCCCCCGGGGGGGGGGGGGGGGCGGTGGGGTATCATGCGTGACCAAGGACTTGCCAAAAGCACCCTAAACAAGTATTTGCGTGGTGCAAAAAATACACCTTAAAGGTAAAGACCAGTTTGGGAAACGCCCCCCTCTCAAAAAAATGAAATGGAAGCTCTTATTACCAATAATGTGAAATAATATTATTATACTAATATAGGATCATCCAAATTTTGCCAAGAAACTGCCTACTAATTCATATATTTGCAAAATTATATATCTGTCCCAATGGGACAGATATGTCGCCCATACGCTATGTGTATTACGACCAGCGGTTTTCTTCCGATATTTCTGTATTTAATGATGCTGAGGTTCTGATTTTACCACACAAGCCCTATTTCAATACATATTCAACAATAATGATCAATATAGATGTATTCGGCTACTTTCCCAAAACTGGTCTTGGGCTTTAACTAAGTATGCATGATAATCATTATCGCTTATTAAGTAATACATTTTTTTGTAAACCCCTAAGTAAGTTACAACTATTTTTGATACCCTAAGCAAGTAATCAATACTTTGTAAATCCCTAACAGGTTATGACTATTTTGATACCCTGACCAACTAATCAATTGTGTACACCCCTAAGCAAGTTATAACTATTTTTTTATATCCTAAGCACCTTAAAACGGTGACTAAAACTTGTTCTAGTATTGAATGAACCCTATAAGCAAATAAGCTGAATTTATGAGACCCTTGAAACGAGTAATTTATCAGCCTAAAAAGGATGCAACTTTTTCCTGATTTTTGGTGATTCTGAGACCCTATTCAAAATACGTATTTTACGTAACTTGCCTGATCGTAAAAAGCAGTAAAAACAACTATTATTTTTAATCCATGCAGCAGGGGAGGGGGGGGGGGGTATATAGATAGTAATAATGATACTCGTGATCAGTTAGGCGTAAGTATTTTGTGTTTATCGATTCATTGGGGTCTTGCCAATAAGCGATGTAGCCTAATATTGCATTGTCTTTAAGGAAACCAGTGTCACACACACACACCAACAACTATAATGACACATGTTTTGCTTATTTAATGCAATCTATTTTCGACATCTTGGTACAACATCACGGACTTACTTTGAGTGGAACTCTTTTTTAAAATGGCGGTAGTGCACGTCCAATAATCAAATAAACTTTCAAAGCGACTTGTCATGCATGACTAAAAGAACCGATGATCTACACACATTTGCAGAGAGCATCGGTTCTTTTAGTCATCATGCCAAATTGTGGGCACGCTTTGATATCGAATGCCCCCACGGACCATAATATGAGCTGAGCCCACTGAATTAGACAGGGCTTGGTCAGTACATAAATTAGATGCCCATAAAGTGGTGTCATAATGATGTCATAAACATTTTTTTTAAATTTGGACTTCATTTCAGAAAGAGCATAACAAATAATGTTCTAATACCGAAAGTCAAATGAATATTATGTTCCGTATTGGCTGAGATATGTCCATTCGAATGATGGCTTTTTGTCATTGGGCAATCAGTGTTATATATATATAGTGCACTGGTTCATAAATTTATTGCAGTTAAATTCACTCGGATTGACATATCTCAGCCAATACGTAACCTATAACTTTGATATTCGGTATTTGGACATACTTTCTAAAAATGAAGTCAAATTTTGACAATTCTGAAAAAGTGTTTTTATGACGCATCATGGCTTCTGTACTCTATTGAGTTCGACTATAATTATGAACATTCCTGTAATAATTGTGGACAAATGAACATTCCTGTAATAATTGTGGACAAATCAGCCCATCTATAATCTAAACACACATTCTAAAAACGGAAATAAAGGAACCGCGTGTATAATCAGTATTACGATGAGTATAAAGAGCGAGCTTTCGAGACAAATTAATAGTTGGAAAACACGTTTTTATCGATGAACGATGAAATGATTTTAACGAGTCGGTAAACATGTATACAGCTCTCGAAAATATAATGCGTGCCTTCTCTAACACGTCGCATCGTGTATATAAAGAGGTATACATGTTATTCTTTGCAATCTAATTAGAGTACTTTGGAATAAAATTAGAGTACATATAGAAGATGATCACAATTCGTTGGAACAGATACTCTGACCAAAGTGTGACCACAACATGTGGGTTTGTTTTGTCATCCCATATTTCTCATTCACCCTCTGTTTCTCCGACTCTTTATGTAAGTTACATCTATTCAGATATTTTCGTGTACCGTTAACTCCACTCTCCTAGTACAATATGCCATGGTTGGTGAACCAGGGATATGCATCTGACGCCCGTATACCTGAACTAATCTGTTATACCCCCGTCACATATAGCTACGCTCTCGCGCCGACCTCGCGCCGCTCCTAATCCCCATTCATAAAATTGGAAGCGTGGGGAGGACGTGGGGAGAGCGTGTTGAGGTCGTGTGGAGAGCGGCGTTCATTGTTCGCTATTGTTTAGATCGTACACTTTTTTCGGCCGCTCTGGCGCCGCTCCCGCGGCGACCAAGTTAAATTAGCAAATTGGCAACGCAGTGGGCAATGAATGGGAAGATTATCTCACATGCGTCAATAGATATCCTTCCATGAATAGCTCGATGAACAAAAGAGCAGGACGTAGCGAGCTCGGCGTTCGCTTTGGACATGTTCAAAAACGAACTTGGGGCTTCGGCGCTCTACTCTTTGTTCAGGGGCTATTGTATGTCCATGCATGGGAGGATATCTTTTCACACAAGTGTCATAATCTTCTCATTCATTCCCAAGTTGAACAAAAGACATTCTTGCAGATCTATTCCAGCACTTCTGCTAGTGGACGCTATAGATTGCGAAGTTTGACACGTTTCAACTATAGGTAAAATGATATCACAATTTAAAATGGCATGTCCGGGCAAAAATAATGTACATTTGGGGGAAACTCAATTTCTGGCTAAAACGTGGCATGGCGGCATACAAATTATATGAGGCTCCAATGAATGGGGACATACGCACACCCTATGTATGCATTATGAACACATATTTCCCGCAAATATATGATTGTTTTGTCCAAAATCTACCACTACTACTACCACTACCACTACTACCACTACTACCACTACTACCACCACTACCACCACTACCACCACTACCACTACTGCCACTACTACCACTACTACCACCACTACCACCACTGTCACCACTACCACCACTACCACCACTGTCACCACTACCACCACTACCACTACTGCCACTACTACCACTACTACCACCACTACCACCACTGCCACCACTACCACCACTACCACTACTGCCACTACTGCCACCACTGCCACTACTGCCACTACTGCCACTACTGCCACCACTGTCACCACTGTCACCACTGCCACCACTGCCACCACTACCACTACCACTACCACTACCACTACAACTACCACTACTGCCACTACTGCCACTACTGCCACTACTGCCACTACTGCCACTACTGCCACCACTGCCACCACTGTCACCACTGCCACCACTGCCACCACTGCCACCACTGCCACCACTGCCACCACTGCCACTACCACTACCACTACCACTACCACTACCACTACCACTACTACCACTACTACCACTAGTACTACTACCAATGATAGTCAACAATAATAACCCTCCCCATTCCCTCCACCCAACCTCGTGAAACGCACTGAGTGTGTTCAACTACATTCGTACATGTTATTGGATCGCACAGAGCGTGTGCATGGAGATCGTGTTTCCCCTGCGCTTTGAAAAAAATGTTTGTTTTTTTATAAGTACGAGAACGCAGACAGAGCGTAGAGCAAATGACCTCGTCTCATTGTTATGAGCTATTGTTAAAGATACACCAAGCGTGCACAGTGAATAGCTCGGAAAGCGTGGCCAAAGCGTACGCAGAGCGTGTTCAGGTCGTGGCAAGAGCGGGAACGAGCTACCATTGTGTCACTAATCGCTCGATTTGTCGGCGTTTCCCCTGCGCTTTGAAAAAAATGTTGGTTTTTTTTATAAGTACGAGAACGCAGACAGAGCGTGGCTATAGTGTGACGGCACAGTTAATTCCTCATTTCTTGCGGTCTTGAATTTCGGCCCTCCCTCCTAATCTCACTATATGAATAACGGAGGCCAAATGCGAGGTCTAATGTCGATTACATAAAGAATAGAAAACGAAATATGAACACCATACGAATTTGCTGAAACAGATCAGACCATCTTGAAAATAATATCCGATTTTGCTACCAAAGCGTGATTAAAATAACAGATCTATTTTTATCTGTACCTGTGCATCCGTTCTTTTATTCCAACAAAGTACAATACATGAAAGAGATGACTGTAATAAACATAATATGCTGATATAGTTGAAGATGGAATGGTTAGCGGTAATGAATATAATAAGGGTTGACACATAGACGCCGGAAGTGTGGGGGGGGGGGGGCAGGGGGGCCGCCCCCCCCCCCCCCCCCCCCATCCAAAACTGCTTCCGGCGCGCCTGGGTTGACACAATAAAATGAACTGAACTAAATACCAAGGCAATAGTATACTTTATATAACAAAGCTAACTAAACAATGATACACGTCAAAAATACCAGTCTATTATAAACAAAATAAACACACCATAAACAAAACAAATAATACTTTATGAAAGCTTGCCAGGTGTAGTCTTCAACTCTTCATCGACAGGACTAATGATTTTGTTTTGTTTATGTCAAACTGTTTAATCAACTTGAATTGCCATTGCCCAATCAACCTGAAAAGCATGTAACTGTACTTATATTAGTTTAATTAAATCCGTTTTCGACATCTTGGTACAACATCTTGGTAAAACACCACGGACTTATTTAATTTGAGTGGAACTCTTTTTTAATATGTCGGTAGTGCACGTCCAATAATCAAATAAACTTTCAAACGACTTGGTATACATGACTAAAAGAACCGATGATCTATACACATTTGCATAGAGGATCGGTTCTTTTAGTCATCATGCCAAATCACGGGCACGCTATTTATGATATCGAATGCCCCCGCGGACCATATATGAGCTGAGCCCACTGAATTAGACAGGGCTTGGTCAGTACATAAATCAGATGCCCATTGAGTTCGACTATTATTGTGAACATTCCTATATAAAAATTGTGGACAAACCAGCTTATAATCTAATTAACCCCTAAACACATATTCTGATAACAGAAATAAAGGACCCGCGTGTATAAGATCAGTATGAAGAGCGAGCTTTCGAGACAAAAGCTGCTCTCTCAGTGTATTATTAGTTGAAAAACACGTATTTATCGATGAACGATGAAATGATTTAAACGAGTCGATAAACTTACAACTCTCGAAAATATAATGCGTGCGTGCCTTCTCTTTGATTGCCTAGCACGTCGCATTGTGTATAAAGGTTAACATGTTAACATTTGGAATTGAATAGAAGATGAACCCAATTCGCTCAAGTGGAACAGATACTCTTACCAAAGTGTGACCACAACATGCGGGTTTGTTTGGTCATCCCATTTTTTTCATTCACCCACTATTTCTCCGACGTTACTCTTTATATATGTGGTTACATCTATTCAGATATTTTCGTGTACCGTTAAAATCCACGTACTCTCCTAGCCATGGTTGGTGAACCAGGGATATGCATCCGACGCCCGTGTATCTGAACTAATCTGTTAATTCCTCCTTTATTGCGTTCTTGAATTTCAGCTCTCCCTCCCTATATGAATGACAGAGGCCAAATGCGAGGTCTTTGGAATACACGAAATAAGAACACCATAGTTACGAATTTGCTGAAACAGATCAGACCATCTTCTACTATCCGATTTGTATACCAAAGCGTGATTTAACGACTGCAATTATGCATGACTAAAAGAACAGATCTATTTTATGTGTATAGTGCATCCGTTCTTTTGCTCCAACAAAGTACAAGACATGAACGGGATAATGTGATTAACAGATGCTGATATAGTTGAAGATGGAATGGTTAGCGGTAATGAATATAATACGGGTTGGTAGTATAAAATGAACTGAACTAGATACAAAGGCAATAGGATACTATACAGTGGCGTAGACAGGTTCTTACACCTGGGGGGATGATTTGCCGTTCACCGGACCAAGACCATTTTCCGAGACCAAGACAATTGCTTGAAAGTCCTCTCAGTAGGGGGGGGGGGGTTAGATGTTAAGATGGTCGTGACCAGGCGGGACGGAAGCAGTTTTTTCTTCTTCTTTTTTTTTTGGGGGGGGGGGGGGGCGGGGCAAAACCTATGGGGGCTCAGGATTTGTTTTGTGTATATAGGGGCTCATGCCCAACCACACTCACAGTACTGCCAACTTTGAGCCAGATGTGAGAGTGAGACATTGCAAGGATCGAAGCGACCAAGCCCGAGGGAGCGCAGTGACTGAGTGGGGGGAGGGTGTGGGAGGGGGTGTCCCCCTCCCACGCTAGAGAGATTTTGCTTTTTTGGACTTGAAATTGTGCATTCTGGTGCTTACCGAGATAGGAAATTCGGGCTTAACATTGACTATATCTGGGAAAGCGTGTTACGATTTGATCGACCAGAAATTTTACATATATTTTCACGAAGAAAACAAATAATTGACACATAATTATCACCCCAACACAAATATTGTATTTATATTTAGCATCATACACAGGTTTAACATCACCATATGCCACATTATGTATGATCCAACAACTTAGCCTATTGTCAAGAATGAGTCCCGAGGGGCGAAGCTACCAAGGGCTGGGGCAGGGCCAAATAGGGAGGGTTTGGGAGGGGGTATCCCCCTCCGACGGAGAAGATTTTGCATTTATATATATACTTGAAATGGTGCAATTTGGTGCACGTCACACAAGGAGCCAGAGCAATGCCAGCCTACACTGAAACTACGTGGCCCGGTATACAGAAACAAAACTCACCCCTGACCATACGCAAGTTACACAACAAACTGAGATAATCTGTTGGCGCGCGAAGCGCGCAGCAAAAATTGAAAGTTGATGTATAAATTACCTTTTTAACGTTAGAATTAACAAGTCTTAGCTCATACAACTTATGTTTTCTTTCCCATTCGTATACAGCTACACACACACCAAAAAATATATCCTTCCCTAAAACCTGGGGGGGATGATTGTACATGTCATCCCCCCCACCTTGTGAGGTGGGGGGATGCATCCCCCTCATCCCCCCCCCCCCCCCCCCCCGTTGTCTACGCCCCTGATACTATACATTTGAGTAAATATAACAAAGCTAAATAAACAAGGAAACATAATATACGTCAATATCACCATTCACTGGTCTATATACTATAAACAAAAAGAACACACCATAAACAAAAATAATAATTCATGAAAGCTTGCCAGGTGTACATAGTCTTTAACTTCTCATCGACACGGCTAATGTTGTTTGTTTTTTGTCAAACGGTTTAATCAAATTTAATTGCCTTTGCCCAATCAACATGAAACGCATACAACTGTTCTTATATATCTGTACAAAATTAGCGCACCTACGACTTGGTAGCAGACTAAAAGAATCGAATACGGGTTGAAACTACATTAGTGTTGACCTAATTGCTGCACCATTATATATTAAGTGCGTTTTTAAAATTTACCTCTGAATGGGAACATGTGCCCAAATGCAATGCATTACATGTGCGATGGGCACATGTGCGACGAAAAAGAGAAGAGCCCATCACACATGTAATGCATTGCATTGGGCACTCGTTCCCCCACTGAGAAACATTTTCAAAATCGCACTTAATAGTTTCAACTTTCAACCCCTATCTCCCCTATTTATTCAAGATAGGCCATGGTATACCTTTCAACCGTTAATCCTATCTGGGCTGAGGATCTCGGTTTCCCAAATCCCTTCTGATTTATTTATAAGCAGTGATAGGCCACAGAATCAATTCCTTAGTGAAAATGCGCATCATACATTTACTCAAAGAACCACTGCGCACCTACGACTTCGTAGCAGACTATTCGTCGATAGTCATACGTGGACAATCGTGTGGACGTTTTGGTACATTTCCAAAAAAATAACTGATGCACATAACAAACGCAACCAACATTCATACCCATCCTCAAACAGTCATTAACTGACAGTATTCCCTAAATCGCACTACTAAACTAACACGTGCCCACTATGTCCCAGAGAGATCGGTATGGGCACATGTCCGTGTGTGTGCCCAACATGTACATAATGGATCGATTTGGGCACGCGTTTGTTATCAAGAGTTTCCTACGATTACAATTGATTAGGGTAGCATGATATATATATATACAATGAGCCCACTTTAACCATCAGCGGGTTACATAGCCTATTGGTAACGTTACGAGGTGGACTTGTTGGCCTATATCAACATTTGGTATCATGGGTTCGAATCCTCTCCGATGCCGCTAATATTTTCTTTTATCATATAAGACATGGTGAGTAGCGGTTCTTTTAGTAAATGTATCATGCGCATTTTCACTAAGGAATTAAATCTGTGGCCTACATCACTACTTCTAAATAAATCAGAAGGGATTTGCTAAATCGTTTGGGAAACCCAGATCGTCCGCCCAGATATAGGATTAACGGTTGAAAGGGATACCATGGCCTATCTTGAATAAATAGGGGAGATAAGGGTTAAAAGTTGAAACTCTTAAGTGCGATTTTTCAAATGTATCTCAGTGGGGGAACGAGTGCCCAATGCATTGCATTAAGTGTGCATTGGGCACTTGTGCTACTTGATCCCATCATACATGTAATGCATTGCATTGGGCACATGTTCCCACACAGAGGTAAATTTGAAAAACGCACTTAATGGTCCAGCAAGTCAACACTAATGTAGTTTCAACCCCTATTTCCCCTCTATCTTCAATTATCAGCCACGCTAGCCTTCTTAAGAGAGTATCCTATCCGGGCTTCCAGCCAAACACGCATTAGGAATGTTCAATATTTATTACAGCTCTAGGAAACTCTCTTAATATAGTACACTAATACGTGCCCAATGTGTATTTAAGAGATGGGTTAGGGCACCTGTTAGTGTACTAGTTATATAGTACACTAACAGGTGCCCTAACCCATCTCTTAAATACATATTGGGCACGTATTAGTGTACTATATTAAGAGAGTTTCCTAGAGCTGTAATACATATTGAACATTCTTAATGCGTGTTTGGCTGGAAGCCCGGATAGGATACTCTCTTAAGAAGGCTAGCGTGGCTGATAATTGAAGATAGAGGGGAAATAGGGGTTGAAACTACATTAGTGTTGACTTGCAGGTCCTTTTAGTGCCAAAATGGGAATTTACCTTAGTGTGGAAACACGTGCCCAATGCTATGCATTACATGTATGATGTGATCAAGTAGCACAAGTGCCCAATGCACACTAAATGCAATGCGTTGGGCACGCGAACTTATTTTTATCAATACTTTGTCCCTCAATGTATACCCAGGTCGAAAAAACAGTTGAAAATGAGTTACCAACTGGTACCATTTGATACCAGTTGGGATTAATCAGTCCAGTACTCTCTAACTCTCTCCCCTATTTATTCCAGATAAGCCATGGTATCCCTTTTAACAGTTAATCCTATCTGGGCGGAGGATCTCGGTTTCCCAAACGATTTAGCAAATCCCTTCTGATTTATTTATAAGCAGTGATAGGCCACATAATTAATTCCTTAGTGAAAATGCGCATCATACATTTACTCAAAGAACCACTGCGCTCACGACTTCGTAGCAGACTATTCGTCGATGGTATATATTTGTTCTATTATAGTCATACGTGGACAATCGTGTGGACGTTTTGGTACATTTCCAAAAAAATAAACTGGTGCACATAACAAACGCAACCAACATTCATATCCTCAAACAGTCACTAACTGACAGTATTCCCTAAATCGCACTACTAAACTAACACGTGCCCACTATGTCCCAGAGAGATCGGTATGGGCACATGTCCGTGTTTGTGCCCAACATGTACCTAATGGATCGATTTGGGCACGTGTTTGTTATCAAGAGTTTCCTACGATTACAATGGATTAGGGTAGCATGATATATAATTACAATGAGCCCACTTTCACCATCAGCGGGTTACATAGCCTATTGGTAACGTTACGATGTGGACTTGATATCAACACTTGGTATCATGGGTTCGAATCCGCTCCGATGCCGCTAAAATTTTCTTTTATCATATAAGACATGGTGAGTAGCGGTTCTTTTAGTAGATGTATCATGTGCATTTTCACTAAGGAATGAAATCTGTGGCCTACATCACTGCTTCTAAATAAATCAGAAGGGATTTGCTAAATCGTTTGGGAAACCCAGATCGTCCGCCCAGATATAGGATTAACGGTTGAAAAGGATACCATGGCCTATCTTGAATAAATAGGGGAGATAGGGGTTGAAAGTTGAAACTCTTAAGTGCGATTTTTAAAATGTATCTCAGTGGGGGAACGAGTGCCCAATGCATTGCATTAAGTGTGCATTGGGCACTTGTTCTACTTGATCCCATCATACATGTAATGCATTGCATTGGGCACATGTTCCCACACAGAGGTAAATTTGAAAAACGCACAAATGGTCCAGCAAGTCAACACTAATGTAGTTTCAACCCCTATTTCCCCTCTATCTTCAATTATCAGCCACGCTAGCCTTCTTAAGAGAGTATCCTAACCGGGCTTCCAGCCAAACACGCATTAAGAATGTTCAATATTAATTACAGCTCTAGGAAACTCTCTTAATATAGTACACTAATACGTGCCCAATATGTATTTAAGAGATGGGTTAGGGCACCTGTTAGTGTACTAGTTATATAGTACACTAACAAGTGCCCTAACCCATCTCTTAAATACATAATGGGCACGTAATAGTGTACTATATTAAGAGAGTTTACTAGTGTTGAAATATATATTGAACATTCTTAATGCGTGTTTGGCTGGAAGCCCGGACAGGATACTGCTAGTAGTATATTACAGTTATATAATACATATAACAGTTATATACTACTAGTAGTATATACTGTGTTACGCCGGAACTACTTTCTCAAAACTCAAAATAGAATATGTGCCCGGGGCACGCATTGGAATCAAACGAATGGAGCATCAGACGTTTTACCAGTTGGATCATTGATGTCCATGCATAACATAATTCGTAAGTATGAACCGAGATATGTTATTTAAAGTATGATATTGTATGGTTTTGTAGAAGTGTGTTTGCCGTTAAAGCCTATAAAGTGTTACCATCACGGTATACACAGCTCAGAATGCCAGGCGCCGTCCTACGGACGGCGCCTGGTTAGGTTAACCGAAAACAAGCTAACAACTCGGATGATCTAATGTATTCATCGTGGCTGTCATGTTAACATTCCATCTGTTGCAAATTTGTTTGACATCGCATAAAAGCGCAGTTTACTCGAACGTGTGAATGAACGAATTGTTCCGTATTGTTCCAATCATAAAAACGTCTTATTGAGTTTGTTATGTGTTCTACAACGTGATACAGTAAGGGGGGGCAGTAGAACATAATTGTCTTATCTGGGGTAAACGGCGGGGGGGGGGGGGGGTAACTTATGTCCAAAACAAAAAGCTTGCTATAATTCCTAAATGTAAGGGTGTTACTGTAGATATGAGCGTGAGTAGGAATGATGGGGGGTTTTTTTTGGGGGGGGGGAGGGATCACGCGTGAGCACATGTTTTCATAGCCACCCCAATGAACTAAAACCAAATACATCTCCCTCCTCATTGCGATCAAGCTCCGCCACGCTTACAATATGATAGCATGACAAGGGAAACTATTCAATTGCAGTGAAAACATAAACGAAATTGCATTAAATAGTATTATATAGATAGATTCATCAAAACAGAATTGAAATCACATAAAATCAATCCGAATGCAAAAGTAAGCTAATATGTCACAAAAAGGACAAATAAAGGCAAATTACTCTCCAGATAAAAACATGTAATTTAAGCTGATAAAAGATGTTATTGCTGAAGTACAAGAATGCTAGGACAAACACGGAAAAGTATGTTACTTGGGGAACTATTTTGAACTAACATCACGCTATCATTAAAAAAATCTCTAATATCCCTTATTCGAATAATCTCCTTGCCATGTTCACGATCGCGCCACACGACACACAAAAACCGGGCAGATTGTTACTTGCTAGCAATTTAGAGGTACATCAGAGTACCTCTACATTTTTGGTCCAGTGTCGCTAAAATTTGTCCTATCTGACTTTGGTGAATAAGAAAAAAAATAGCTGGGTGTTAGGTCGTCATTCAACTTCACGCCTTTGTTGTACGTCCAACAAAGCTCTATTCAGAACGTCCCGCATAAATAGATTTCAATGCATTTAGTCGGCACCGCAGATCTATTGTTGTAATTGTTCGCATTTCGACTAACAATGTCGTGGAATACCAAATGCTTGTGGAATTTAGACAGATGGGTTGTCATGTTAGGCCAGACCTTGACTACGATAGCGAATTTAGCCTATCGGCCTTTTGTGAATACCAGTTAAGCCTAGCGGACATCGAAATCGTAGTTTGATCAACCAACTAGCTTATCGGGGTTTTATGAATATGGCCACAGATGAATTGTTGCCCATAACCACCGATGCACCAGGAAATCTCCAACTACACATTCCCTAATTCTAACGTCTTCATTCTAAATTTCTAGGGAAACAAACTGAATTGTAATATAATCATACGTTTGTTGTGTATTCAGTAAGTGAAATGTGTTTGAGTACTTGTATTATTCCCATCTTGGTTCGGTGCGATATCATAATAAAAGGGATTTAGTAACATTGAACTAAGTGGTTCTCTCATACCTTGTTGTAATGGTATTAACATTACAAACACTGCACAGGTTTTGGTGTTTTGAATTTCCCTTTTAAAAACAAATATGTTCGACTGAAGTGATCGGATATTGAAGTATCCACTTGAAAGTTTTAACCGTGTACAGTCTGCATGGTCTGTGCGATGAGTTCGCGAATACAATTTTACACATTTTATCAACCATCCAACATTTGGTGCGCATATGAAATTAAATATACACACTATTTACCATGTTTACAACATATCTAGACCAGAAAATCAAGTCGTACAGTCTATGCAGGGCACATAATTAAATATTCGCAAAGACTTGGCTTAGCAGAGAGGAAGGAAATAATGACAATAATGAGAATTATCATAACGAAAATACATGAAACTTTACTTCAAAATGTTCATTTATTCCTAGCATGAATATGAAATGCAGCTTTGTTTTATGTTATGTATCAATAATACAGTATAAAAGGTACATATTACTCAATCATTTCCCGTTTTCATCTAAAGTTATGGTGTGATTTTTTAATCAGAACATTACAATTCTATGATTTATGTTGAGAAAATGGACGAAACCAGGCATTGTGTAAAATTGTGTGACTGATTGAATAACCAGTTATGGTTCATTGGATAGAGTCCCCCGACATGGATAACTGCGGCATGTGGGTACAAAAAACTTGTTAATGGAAGATGTATGCTACTCTCTCATAATGATTGTAAACTGTTACCTGTTTCACAGTGAGTTCCTCTGTACCCAGGTGGACAGTAACATGTGTACTGATTGAACCCATTCACACAGGTTGCACCATTTAGGCAAGGATTGGATGAACATTCATTGATATCTGAAACATAGAATTGATAAAAACAAGTATGGTTTGAAACAATAACTTATCACAACTACATAGAAAAGACCAGCGGTCGTCAAACCAATGACGATGTGCATAAGATGTCGAGAAGCCTGCTTCATAAGTAGAAATGTAATAAATAACGAAATTAATAAAGAACAATAAAACCAAATGTATGTTCAGGTTTGTCCAAGGTCCATGCAATATTATATTGTTTAGTGAAAACTATGTAAATAAAGAAACGGTTAATGATATGACGCATTTTTTTATTCATTCTCTAGTTGAAAGTGTTTGGCTTCAAACATTTGTTATTCAAACGTGTTATTGTAAATAATATACATTTAAGGTCCATTTCAAGCACTATAAACATGAAACGGACGAATCATTTATAACGTTACGTATACATATGGAAACGGTTTTTCTAAACTGATTATTTTGTTAACTAATATCTACAAATAATGATGTGCAAAGAAGGATAGCTAATATTTACCTGTCTGACAGTTATTTCCAGTGTATCCAGGAACGCATGAGCAGAAGTAAGCGTTAACCATATCGTTACAAACTGCCCCATTGATGCAAGGGTGGGATGAACACTCATCGATGTCTGAGAAACAAAAACGATATCCATAACACATCGAACAAGATACATTCATGATAAATCATTATCGTTGCTCTCTCCATATGCAAATATAGTGTACTTTTAGGATATTTTACTCAGTAGGTTTTCGGTATATAGCATCATGTAAGATGAGAACATATTGGTAGTCCTGAAAAGAACTTTCTTAGGTAGTCCTGAATCGGAGTACGGTGGTATACTGAAAGGACTATGGAAGAACTAAGACTGCTGGAATTATTTCTTGAACTGTAGTCCTGGGGGACTACAACTCCGGTATAAGTGGCATGTGAGGTAAGGGTAGGGTGGTACTAGGAGTATATTTTGAAGTTTCATTTCTAGGTGTATATCTCAAAAAAATGATTAAATAATAATTAGAGGGCATAGCTGATTGGCACTGCATTAATCACTCTGTTTGATATATATATATATACTTTGGTTTTTTGTATTGCACTTGTGTAAGAATTCTTTCTTATTTCCCATCTCTTATCTATCTCTGTATTCATCCTATCCCCTGCTTACATGCTTCCTTCTTATGCGCATATAGACTCTATACCTAGGTGTGATATGCGCTATATAAGAACTGTTTATTATTATCATTATTAAATCCGTAGTTATGGATTAATGATACTCTCTCATAAATTCTTACCTGTTTCACAGTGTGTTCCTGTGTACCCAGGGGGACAGTCACATGTGTATTGATTGACCTCATTTAGACAGGTTGCACCATTTAGGCAAGGATCGGAGGAACATTCATCGATATCTGTAACAAACAATTGATGACAAATCCCGGAAAATAATACTTTGCGTGGCACAACTGTAAAACTGTAAACTGTAAAATACTGCTGGATTATTTTCTTGAACTTGTAGTCCCGGGGGTTTACAACTCCAGTATAAGTGGCATGTGAGTATATTTTGAAGTTCCATCTTTAGGTGTATACCACAACAAGTATTACACCACGATTAGGGGTATAGCTGATTGGCACTGCATTAATCACTCTGTTTAAATCCGTGGTTATGGATTTATGCTACTCTCTCATACTCATTGTAAATTGTTACCTGTTTCACAGTGTGTTCCTCTGTACCCGGAGGGACAGTCACATGTGTACTGATTGTGTTCATCGATGCACAGTGCACCATTTAGGCAAGGATCGGAGGAACATTCATCGATATCTGAAACAAACAATTGATGACAAATCCCGGAAAATAATACTTTTAAACAAGAACGTTACATGGCACAACTGTAAAATACTGCTGGAATTCTTTCATGAACTTGTAGTACCGGGGGTTTATAACTCCAGTATACGTGGCATGTGAGTATATTTTGAAGTTCCATCTTTAGGTGTATACCACAACACTATTTTAAACCACGATTAGAGGGCACAGCTGATTGGCACTGCATTAATCACTCTGTTTACCTCTGTAACAATTGATGACAAATCCCGGATAATAATACTTTTAAACAAGAACGTTACATGGCACATGTACCCATTTATCACGTTAAGGCATGTATGCTCTTCCTTTGAAACAAGAATCCATCAATCTCTGTATCTGTTAGTTAGTTATGCTACGTTATAGTTATGAACTTCAGTATCAGTTAAATGGATATTATATGGCAAAGTAATGAGCGAAAAAAAAGTTTAAATGTTTATGACGAAAGGGAAATTCGAAGAACCAACAAATGTTCCATGTTCTGTTGGTGATTTGAATACGACCAGGTGTGAGAGAACCATGCTCTAAGTAAGCCTTTTGTATTTAGACAATGTTCCTAGATCGCTTTAAACAATGATAAATCAACTTATGTATGTGTTAAATTATACAGATGTTAACTGCTGATGGAGGAAATATCACGTCATGTTTCTCTCCAAAGGGATTTGAGATACTTTTAAGGGAAGATTATAAGTCCCAAGACGTAGTCGAGGGACTTATTGTCTTTACAAAATAGCATTTCAAATCCCGAGGGAACCTTCCATGATGTTCCCGACAGAAAAGTTATCAGAAAACATCTGTTATGTTATATGGCTTAGTTTATGTACAAAAATAACCCACGTTTAGGCTCTCTGAGCTCGAGTAGAAAATGTGGCGTTTCGAAGTGATATGTTTATATCGTCAAAATATGATCTTTCTGTGATTGCGCGTATTAAATGTTGACATCGCGCACGTACACGTAAACTTTTATATAAATTACCTCGAGCATAGAACATAACACCTGCAATCGATAGCATCGCTCTCATTTGTTGTCATAGGTATAAACAAATATTGTATCCGTTTTACATACTGAAATAATTATGTTAACATCACATGACTGAGGTTAGCCAATCAATGACTCGTATTTGACCAAATCAGATAACATAAACTTTTGATATGGTATATCGTGCATATGTTTATGTTCGCTGCATAATTATTCTACATAAACACCCGTCTGACAGTTGTATCCAGTGTATCCAACAACACATGTACACGTGTAACCATTGACAAAGTCATTACAGGTTGCTCCATTCAGACAACGGGGCAACGAGCATTCGTTTATATTTTAAAATACGAAACAATAATACGTAAAATAAGATGCAACATGGGGTGATCGTAATTGATTCAGTACATTCGCCATGCCATCTCATCAAACAAGTTCATACCAAAAGAAAACATGAGGAATTATCTCGCTAATTGAAATCATTTTTATTGTAGTATAATTATTATAACTGGTCTAAAGAATATTTCGAATATTTGTAGTAAAGCTCAATGTTCAATTATCAGAAATGTATGATTGATAGGCAAAATGTTTCTTTCACGGATGACCTTTAAGGGGAGTTATAATGCCTGTCCCATCCCCAAGACTTTATAATAATCATAAATAACCGAGTTTGATTCATTTGGGGAAAGTTTTGATTTGAATGACCTTATTTGCCTAAAATATCATAAATCATTAAATTAGTGTTTCTTCAAAACAAAAATTATTTACAATAGTTATATACCACAAATGCTGTACTTGACACGCGTGGAAATTTTCGCGCTGATACTGATAGGGAGTTGTACGGCCGAGATATTAGGCGGCCAGGCCGCCCCACCCTCACCGCCACCCTCCACCCTCGCCCCAGGCTCTAGAAGGACCTTCATTGGCAAGTTATTTAGGGTTAAACTTATTTCAAATGAAGAACAGTACAAGTATCTACAATCCGATTCTGGGGTGGACAAAGTCAATAATATTAGTCATAACAATAGGTCGCTTTATACAGCGTCAACTATGAATATCATCTATAAGAGCCATTGTTACCCCGGTCATATAATTGAATACCAGCCCACAAACTTTGTGTGCATCACCATAGTGGTTTCTTACTGTTCGGTTTAATAACTATCCTTAAAGATCCATGTACATATATACAAACGTTTACAGCACAGTGGTACAGTGGTATCATGAATTCTATCCGACAGTATAGTGTATCCGGACCGTTAGAAACATGGTACATGTAACCATTGTTGATGGAATGGACTACTAAAGATGTTATCTTTCATTCATAAGAATAATATTTGTGGGTGGTGGTACCCTTTGGTAACCACTGATTTGGTGTATCGTGCGTATGAAATGCGTCATTGTAATGCTTGTTGGATAATCATTCAAAAATACTCACCAGTCATGCAGTTGAATCCTGTGTATCCACCAGTACATGTACACGTATAACCCACCCCATTAACAGATCGCCACAGTATGATACTGAGATAAATTACTTTCATGGCACAGCATATTACAGAGCATATTACTAATTTCGTAATCTGTATTACAAATACGTCACAGTTACATACTGACAGAATATAATTTCATTTGATATTACAATGGGAACGGTTATGAAACGTGACATATTGTAATCCAGTGTCGTCGTACCATGTATCTTGCTATATGGATTATTTTTTATCTCATTACAAGTTGCTCCAATCTGACACGGGTTTGAATAGCATTCATTCACATGACTGAGGTTAGCCAATCAATGACTCGTATTTGACCAAATCAAATAACATAAACTTTTGTAGCAGAAGACACACAACCATTGATATGGTATATCGTGCATATGTTTATGTTTGCTGCATAATTATTCTGCATACACACCTGTCTGACAGTTGTGTCCAGTATATCCAACATCACATGTACACGTGTAACCATTGACATATACATAATGCCCGCCCCATTCCCAAGACTTTAGAATAATCATAAATAGCCAAGTTTGATTCATTGGGAAAATTAGGATATCATGACCTTATTTGCATAAAATGCCATATATATTAAAAATTAGTTTTTTAACAAATACCGTGAACGCTTTACTTGACAGGCGGAGAAATTTTCGCAACGATAGGTAGTTTTACGGCCAAGACTTAGGGGCCAGACCGCCCTACCACCACAGCCACCCTCCACCCTCGCCCCACGCTCTAAAATGACCTTAATTAGCAAGTTATTTAGGGTTACGCTTATTTCTAAATGACCTTAATTAGCAAGTTATTTAGGGTTACACTTATTTTCAAATGAATAAAATACAAGTATCTACAAGCCGATTTTGGGGTTGATCAAGGCAATAATACTAGTCAATACAGCATCAATTATGACTTTCATCTCTAAGCGCTATACATGATATTACCCCATCCAAAGGATAATATGCCAGACCGCAAACATTGTGTGCATCACCAAAGTTGTTATTTTACTATTCGGTTGAATATAAACTGAACTCTATGATCGATGTACAAATACGAATGTTTATAATAAATTGGTACAGTTTGTATCATGTTTTCTATCCGCCAGTATAGTGTATCCGTTCAAAACATGGCACATGTGACCATGATCCTCGTACGGCATGTTCTTTCTCTTAGATAAAAGGATCCAGCAATTATTTTAACGGTTACGCATACTAGTTGTGGACATCAGTGTCAGGCGCTTTCAAAACCATTGCTATGGTATATCGTACATATGAAATACGTCATTGTAATGCTTGTTGCAGAAGCATTCAAAAATACTCACCAGTCATGCAGTTGAATCCTGTGTATCCACCAGTACATGTACACGTATAACCATGGGCGTCGATACTTACGTAATACCTATTCATCAGGGGGGATGAATGAATAGATCATCCCCCCCCCCCCTGATGAATGGGTATCAATGACAGATCGACGCCCATGCGTATAACCATTGACCAAATCATTACAAGTTGCTCCATTCTGACACGGGTTTGAATAGCATTCGTTTACATCTGAAAATACATAACAATATCATGCAACATAAAATTCAATAGTATAGGGTGCTCGTAATGACACCTGTACAGTCGCCATGACATCGCACCAAAAACAACTCATACTCATAGAAAATATGAGTAATAATCCGGCTCATTGAAGTAATTTTATTGTATTATAATTAGTCCAACTGGTCTAAAGAATACGTATAGAAAAGGGTTCGGTTCGTTATTCTGACGTTTCGTTATTCCGAACACACAAACTTCGTATATACCTAAGGGTTCGTTAATCCTAAAAAGGGTTCGTTAATCCGAACATTTGTTGCATTAATCCGAAGGTTCGTTATTCCGAATGTTCGTTTATCCAAAAATGAAATAGGGTTCGATATTCCGAAGGTTCGTTAATCCGAAAATGAAATGAGGTTCCAGTGGCGGATCTACGGGGGGGGGGGGGGGGGGGGGTTAGGGGGTTTACCCCCCCCCCCCCCCTTGGGCTGCCAAGTGAAAATGTATCAGTGAAAAAAGTGAAAAAAAAGTGGAAAAAAAGTGGGAAAAAAATCACTTAGGGGGGTTCAAAATAGCAAAACAAAAATCGCCGAATAACCATTGACCAAATCATTACAAGTTGATTTCATTTTCATTTTCTAATTTCATTTTCGGATTAACGAAAGTGAAAAAAAGGTGAACAAATATCACTTATGGGGGTTCAAAATAGCAAAAAAAAATCGCCGCTTCGCGGCTCCTGGACGATGCTCCGCATCGTCATTGGGTCAACCCCCCCCCCTTAGCAAAAAGTTAAATCCGCCCCTGGGTTCGTTAGTCCGAAAATGCAAAAGGGTTTGTTTAAACGAACATGATATGTGGTTCGTATTGAACCTTTCTGATTAAACAACCTCATTTAATTTTCCGATTAACGAACCCCATTTCATTTTCGGAGTAACGAACCTTCGGAATATCAAACCCGATTACATTTTCGGAGAAACGAACCTTTGGAATAACGAACCGTCGAAATAACGAACCTTCGGAATAACGAACTGTAACCGTAGTACAGATCAAAAGTGAATTATCACTAATGTTCGATTGATGGGAACCATTTTGTGTTTCACGGCCGCGCTCTTAGGGGAGCAACAATGCCCGCCCCATCCCAAACACTTAAGAATAACCATAAATAGCCAAGTTTGATTCATTGTGGAAATTTGAATGTCATGACCTTATTTGCATAAAATACCACAGATATTTAAATTAGTATCTTTAAAAAATTAATTGCAATAGTTAATATACACTTTACTTTACTGGCGTGGTAATTTTCGCGGCGATAATGTGTTACACGGCAAGATCTTAGAGGGCCATGCTTGCCATTTTGCTTTAAAGGGATAGTTGAGTCTTGGTAAAGAGAGTACAGTATTGGTCACATTAAATTTTAGTTACTAAAACCTGCACAATTACATTACAAACTAATAGTTATAACTCCACCATGCTCGAAAGGAATGAACAATTACAAATGACTAAGTAAAAAGCCTGTTATCATTAAAACAAAGAGCCGTTAAAACTTTAGAGGGCGCTCTCTAAAAACTCATTGGTTGAGCCATTTTAAATAAAATACATGTGCATGTGATGTTTTGTTGCAATAGTGATTAGATAGAGAGATAACTGTTTTGTAAATTTTTGAAAAGAGGAAGCTTTTTCTTTTTTTTAAGGCTGGTTCAAATTATAACAAATGGTTATGTTTATGGATATTTCAACCATTTCTGAACGGACTTTGATTAAATAAAGTTTATTCTGTTATTAAAATTGTATGCTCTTTCAAGTTTGACACTCAGTTTGTCATTACCTCACAAAGAAATATTTTGTGTATCGCCCTCTATACCAAAACTCAACTATCCCTTTAATTTTATTATTTCTGTAAATTATGAACTTGTGATTTTGTTTTATTGGCATTTGGCTTTCTCTTTGTATAGTTCTCTTTTATCATCTGTTCCTTCAGTTTTGTATTTGTAAGTTAAATGTGTGCAGTGTGGATGCACAATGCCCCGCCCCATCCTCACCGCCACCCTCCTCCCTCACCCGTGGCTCTAACAGGACATTAAGAAACAGTTATTTAGGGTTAAACATGAATACACTTATTTTCAAATGAAGAACAGTAAAAGTAATAATAACCGATTCTTTTTGTTGACAAAGTTAAAGGAACTACAGCGTCTAGATGGCCTAATTTTCCCAATTAGGCTCTCGATATGTAATTTTCCCTCAAGAAAAAGAGTTTGGCAGTCATTTCCCATGAAATCAATCAATTTTGGGGTAATTAGTAATCCTGTAAACGCCCCTTTTAAATCGCCAAAATTGATTATGCTGCCCTCTATTGGTGTGACGTCATCTAAAGAACTTAGCGTCGATACTTACGTAATACCTATTCATCAGGGGGGGATGAATGAATAGATCATCCCCCCCTGATGAATGGGTATCAATGACAGATCGACGCCCATGACTTAGCCACATAGTCTCTGTACACGACGCCTCTCTAAATTATCTAGTTGACGTAAGCCGATGAAGTGTCAATCACGCTGCTGATTTTGGACCCTAAATGTGGGCGAGGCGTAAACTGGCTGCTAAGTGAGATTTGGCATCAGAAAATTAGCGTAAAATCATTACTGTGGTTTTTTTTCATGGAATTTTTTTTTCTGCAGACCTAGTTTACAAGTCATCAACTATGGAATAAGTGCCAAAATACGTTGTATTCTTTAGTTCCTTTAATAATACTAGTCATAAGAATATACAGCTTCTGATAATAATGACTATCATCTCAAAGCCTCCGGTCATAGGATAAAATTCCGGCCCACAAACATTGCGTGCATCACCAAAGTTGTTTCTTATTGCTCGTTTTAATTACTGTCCTCAATGATCCGTGTAAATATACGAACGCCTTTTACAACAAAGTGGTACATTATCCGACAGTATAGTGTATTCAGTCAAAACATGGCGCATGTAACCATGGTCCCCGATGGCATGTTCTTCCTTCTAGAAAAAGGATCCAGCAATTACCTTAACACATACTATTTCCTAGTGGGTACCTATATATAAGGTTAGAATTCCTGGACTCATGGTTAAGTGCCCATGAGTGGTATGCACGTACATAGTAGGTGCATTGTGAAGACATTGACTGAGTTCTTTGGCGAGCCTACAAGACGTAGTTTTAATTTACGGTCTACGTGAATGTGGGCATATATTTTTTTATGAAACTGTTGTTATTAAAGGAGAATTCCGGACGATTAAAATACAAAATACAGTATATTGGAAATAAATCTAGGGATGTGCTTGAATATTTTCAGGATTTGACTCACTTTGGTTGATTTCTAAGAGATTTTTCTAATGTCATTAACTCTGAGGAAATAATTAAATTTACCGCGCACAACCATGAGACCCTAAAGCCTTGGACCCAACCCGCCGTACTTGCAAGTGCGTGCTGTCTACTTGCAAAAACGTGGGCAAAATGTGGGTATCCGTACGTGGGGAGTACCGCCTCAGTACGGATTTGGGAGCACGCAGACACTCCGTAGCACTTTTAGTGCACGAGGAACTTCCGCTGCGTTCGGGCTGCGTTCGGGCTACGGATTCACCCCCAGTACGGGTGACGCGCGTGCCCTCTACAGCCAATGAGCGCACAACGCACTGACTCTTTTACATTTTTCCCAAGGTCACTTGCTCTACGGACGGCGCACTTAGCACGTGCGTGTTGCGCACGTGATAAGTGCGTGGTCCGTGCTTACTCGGCACTTCCCCAGTTCAACTGTCTAATGAGCACGCAGAACTCACGTGGACGTACCGAGTAAGCGCGTTGTAAGCACGTACAAATCACTTACCACGTGCGCAACGTACGATGTACGCAACCGCTCACGGCCAGGCGTGGCGTGCGGGCCACGTACTCACACCTTGCGCAACCGTGCGAGTGACGTGCGTTGACGTTCTCCCTCCCTGCTCTTGCCACTCCCTACCCACGTTTTCAGAAAAACGTGGCGGCCGTGGCCTCCCCAAAAAACGTACGGACTGAAAACACGCACGGTGGGTTGTGACCGTGGCTTAACGTAGCACCCTCACTTTGCTCAATTTCTTGAGTAGGCTTGAATCCGGTGCCACTGCATTGTGATCACTGCATGTGTCATTCATATTAGCCGGTCATGCAGAGCCAGCAAAATCAATAACCACGTTTACAGAACTTTGTGTTTATTCAAATTCCAATGAAAGCCAAACGTGTTACAATATCGGGCAGGCAAGTATTTTCAAACGGTTCAACAATGCAGTCATGCTCAGAGGCACGGTCTGTGGCGCAGCGTGGACTAAACTATTCATGATCGAGCATTGTATTGGTCCGATCAAAAGAACACATTCGCTGCAGTGTAAAAACATAGATAGTGAGGGTCGCACGTCACAAATTGGTGCATTCCCAGCTAGCCACCTGACGTCGTGCCAACGTTGGGCCGATGTCATTTTCGTTGTAAGGGGACGTTGGGCCAACATGCGACATGCGACGTCACCGAGACGTGAAAATGTCCGCCAGCCCAACATCAGCTCAGCGTCTTTTTTTAATGCTGGCCCAACGTCATTAGTGATTTCGGCCCAACATCAATTATTGACAATGGCCCAATGTCAGTTCTAACGTAGGCCCAACATCGATTCCTGACGTTGAGAGAACATCAAGTTCTGACGTCGGCCCGACGTTAAAATGTCCGCCAGCCCAACATTGTCCTAACATCATTTTGTGATGTCGGGCAAATGTCAATTTCCGACAATGGCCCAACACCGAATCCTGACATAGGACAGATATCAAATTTTGATGTGAGCTCGACGTTAAAATGATCGCCAGCCCAACATCGTCACTACGTCATTTTGTGATATTGGCATAACGTCAATTTCCGACAATGGCCCAACATCAACTCATGACATTGGACCAACATCAACTCATGACATTGGACTAACATAACATTATGATGTTGGCTCGAGGGTTAAAATATCCGCTAGCCCAACATTGTCACGACATCATTCTGTGATGTTGAGCCAATGTCAATTTCCGACAATGGCCCAACACCGAATCCAGACATAGGACAGATATCATATTTTGATGTGGGCTCGACGTTAAAATGTCCGCCAGCCCAACATCGTCACTACGTCATTTTGTGATATTGGCATAACGTCAATTTCCGACAATGGCCCAACATCAACTCATGACATTGGACCAACATAACATTATGATGTCGGCTCGAGGTTAAAATGACCGCTAACTCAACGTTGTCACGACATCATGCTGTGATGTTGGCCCAACGTCAATTTCCGCCAATGGCCCAATATCAAATCCTAACGTTGGGCCAACATCAAATTGTGACGTTGGCCCGACATTAAAATGTCCACCAGCTGGACATTAGCCCAACGTTATTTTTTTTATTGTTGGTCCAACATCAAATCTTGACGTTCGCCCGACGTTTGAATGTCCGCTAACCCAACATTGGCCCAACGTCATTTTCTGATGTTGGACGAACATCAAAATTTGACAATGGCCCAACGTCAAATGGCCAACGTAGGACCAACATCAAAAACGTAAAAAGAAATTGGAAAAACATGCATAGATTCCACGTTCGATCCATGCATTTTGTTTAACCTTTACACACATTCATTCATAAATCATAAATATCCTATTCCTACACCTATTGCCTACTCCTAAACCTATCATCCTATCGTCCTACAAACATAGGTCGCAATCGGTATAATATATTTTATATTCCACATACTAAGAATCTTGCTCTACGATTGGTCAAAAGTTAATCACGTGATGAAGCATAGTTTCGCCCATCATTGATGGGAGAAGAAAACTTCGTTACACTCTGTAGATATCTTTGGTGAAAGTGTGTTGCACTCACTAGATAAAAAGTACTATCTAGTGAGTGCAACGCACTTTCACTGCGGTTGCATTGACTTGACTGTGGAGCTCGTGTGTGGCTAGTCAAATTCCGTACCCAAATGATGTGGCGGGGTTCTCTATGCGCTCGAATTACAAATTTAATTGTATTCGTTGTGCATACACGTACGTACGTAGCGCACACTGTTCAAGCTCATACGCTATGCATGCATGCACTGTGTATGCATACGTATCGTACATAGTATAACAGTACACGGTTTGCTGCGTTTTTATTGTTTAATTGCTTGTTCTGTTGTTCGACGTAAGATTTGAGTTCTAACGGAGCTGAAATGGAACTTTTTTTGCTTGAGAGTGAAAGTAAAGTGTTCCAAGATTATTGCGAATGCTGGAAACACATTGGAAATTGGAATAACATTGATGTTGGTAAGTAGATCAAACCTAGTAGTAACAGCTGTAATTAAGACTTGCGTTAGACTAGGCCTGCTTATTAGTTATAGACTAGATCTACCGTTCGATGTGGAATATAAAGCAAATAATCACCTTTTGGTTTCAGGCGATGGCAAACTATCACTTCCTCGGCGATCTGAATGTATACGCTATCTTTCCTCAGCTTCGCTTCGGAAAGATAGCTACATCCAGATCGCCTTGGAAGTGATAGATTGTCCCATCACCTTCACCAACGGTAATTATTTGCTTAATATACACTTCTTCTTAGCATGTATGTTTTGTAATGGTTAGTATTTGCAGAACGTTGAATCTGAAATAATCCACCTTCAAATCATATTCATAACACTATTTAAAGGTGTTTTTTATATTCTTATATGTCCTTCTAAATTATATACAGCAGCAAGGACATGACAAAAGTATATATTTTAATATAAATAATTCCAAAAATCTAAAATTTTCATTTCACTTACGATCGCTTATAATCGATCATGATTTCCCCGATAGCAATGCTTCTTTTTTTTATTTTTAATTACTAATGTTTGTAATCGATCAAACGAAATAAATTCATTCAAGATTCTCAAAGCAGGTTAACAAAAATATTATAAGTATCCAGCTAGCTAACTGACGTCGGACCGGTGTCGGCAGGTCGTCGGCAAGATCGCGGTCGGCAAACAGACGTCGCGCCAACATAACGCCAACGTCGAATTTTAGTTGGAGGTTTTGGAAATGAAATAAGTCGGAAAATGGTTGTAGTTGAATGTCGTGCCGATGTCATTAAGCTGACGAAAAAATACGTCTCAAATAAAGCGTCGCGCTAAAATCGCACCAATGCCGAAACTGATACCAATTTAAGAGCTCGATAGACGGTTGTAATATTAATGTTGGGCCGATGTCAATAAACCAACATGAATATGACATCTCAAATATGACGTTGGGCCAATGTTCATTTTAAGAGTTCGGTAAATGGTTGTGGAATTGATGTCGGACGGATGTTATTAATTGGACATCAATATGACATCAAAAGTATGACTTCAAGCCGATATCGCGCCGATGTCAGAATTGGCAGCAATGACACGAGTCGGCAAATAGTCATGAAATCGACGTTCAGCCGATGTCAATATTCTGACATGAATATATCATCTCCAATATGACGTCGGGATAATTTCGCGCCGATGTACGTTGGAACTTGTAGCAATTAAAGAGGTCGGTAAATGGTTGTAACATTGATGTCGGACCAATGTGTTTTATTGGACATCCATATGACATCTCAATTATGACGGCAAAGCGATATCCAGCCGATGTCATAAATGACATTAATGAAACTAATCATTAAATAGTCATTAAATGGATGTTATGCCGATGTCAATAATTCAACATGAATATGACATCTCAAATATAAAATCGGCCTTCTATCGCCCCGATGTTGGAACTGGTAGTAATTTAAGAGGTCGGTAAAACGTTGTGAAATTTATGTCGGGCCAATGTTATTAATTAAACATAAATATGACAACTCAAATACAGCTTTGGGCCTATACCGCACAGATGTCGGAACTTATAGCAATTTTAAAGGTCGGTGAAAGGCTATTAAATAGATGTCGGTCGGATGTCATTGCTCCTACATACATATGACATCTCTATTAAGACGTCAGTCCGATATTGTGATGATGTTGGATCTGGTAGCAATTTAAGAGGTCGGTACATGGTTGTGAAATTGATGTCGGGCCAATGTTTTTGATTGCACCTCAATATGATATCTCAATTATGACGTCACATCGATATATTGCCGATGTCAGAATTGGCAGCAATAAAACAAGTAGGCAAATGGTCATCAAATCGATGTTGCGCCCATGTCAATACTGCGACATGAATATGAGACCCCAAATTTGATGTCGGTCCGATATTGTGCCGATGTTAGAACTTGTTAGCAGAGTTCTGTAAATGGTGTTTAGTTTGATGTCAGCCCGATGTAATTTATTAGACATCTATACTATGACGGCAAACATATATTCCGTCGAAGACAGAACCTTCAGCAACGGAACAAGTCGGCAAATGGTAAGATTAATGTCCTGTCATTAATCCGTCATAAATATCCCAGATAACAATGCTACGTTGGCCCAACGTAGTCTATAGTCGGCACCGTCGCGGTTGGCAAAACAACGTTAAGCCAACGTTGGCCTAAGGTAAATTTACAACCACATTTTTGCAGTCGGCGAGCTGACGTTAAAACGACGTTAAGCCAACGTCGTCTGTTGACTGTTGGCAAACTGATTGGCAAATGTACGTTGAAGCAACGTTGGGTGATAGTTGGACGAACAATCATATTTCTATGGTCGAAAAACAAACGTTGGGCCAACGTTTCGCCTACTACGACATTGTGTCGATGAGTGGCGTTGGATATTGGTTGGCTAGTTGACGTCGTACTAACGTTTGGCAAACAACCAAATTTCGACGGTAGGCAAGCCAACGTGCATCTAAAATATGGCGTCGGTTCGACAGTGTGACGATGATAGAGCTGGTAGCAATTTAAGAGGTCGTTATAATAAATGGTTGTAAATTTGATGTCGGACCGATGTAATTAATTAGACATCTGAAATATGACGTCAAACCATTATCCCGTCGATGTCAAAACCGTTATTATCAATGGAACAAGTCGGCAAATGGTCATTAAATTAATGTCGTGCCCATGTCATTAATCCGACATGAATAAGAGATCTCAAATATGACGTCGGGCTAATATCGCGCCGATGTTAGAACTGGTAGCAAATTAAGAGGTTGGTAAAACAAAGATTGTAAAATTGATGTTGGGCTTATGTTATTAAATATACATAAATATGACAGCTCAAATATGACGTTGGGTCAATGTTGTACCGATGTCGGAACTGGCGACCATTTGCCGGCTTGTTTCATGCTGCCAGTTCTGACATCGGCATGATATCGCTATGGCGTCATCATTGAGATGTCATATTCAGGTCTAATCACTGACGTCGCCACAACATCAATTTAATGAACATTTACCGAGTTGTGTCATTGCTGCAAGTTCTTACATCGGCTTGACATCATATTAAAGAGGTCACATTTATGTCTAATTAATAACATCGGACCGACATCAATTTTACTACCATTTACCAACCTCCTAAATTGCTATCATTTCCGACATCAGCGCGATATTAGCACGACGTCACATTGCACATGTCATATTCATGTCGGATTATTGACATCGGCTCAACAACAACTTAATGACTATAAGCCGATTCGATTCATTGTTGCCCATTCTGACATCGACAGGATTTCGGTTCGATGTCAAAATTGATAAGTCATATTTTTGTCTCCTTAATGATATCGACCCGACATCAATTTCACAACCATTTACCGACCTCTCTAATTGCTACCAGTTCCAACATCGGCGCTAAATTAGCCCGACGTCATTTATGAGATGTCATATTCATGTAGGACTATAGACATTGGTGCAACATCGATTCGATGACCATTTGCCGACTTGTTTTATTGCTGCTAATTCTGACATCGACAGGATATCGGTGTGACGTCATAGTTGAAATGTCAGATTGAGGTTCAATTGATAACATTGGGCTAATGTCGGGGTGACGGACATTTTAATGTCTGGCCAACGTCAGGATTTGATGTTGGCCCTTTGTTGGGTAACTGACATTGGGCCATGTGCCAACAATTAATGGTAAGCCAACATCACAAAATGACATTGGGCCAATGTTGGGCTGGCGGACAATTTAACGTCGAGCCCACATCAGAATTTGATATCTCTCCTATGTCAGGATTCGGTGTTGGGCCATTGTCGGAAATTGACATTGGCTTAACATCACAGAATGATGTTGTGACAATGTTTGGCTAGCGGAAACTTTAACCTAGAGCCCACATCATAATGTTATGTTGGGCCAATGTCATGAGTTGATGTTGGGCCATTGTCAGAAATTGACGTTAGGCCAATATCACAAAATTACGTGGTTACGATATTGGGCTGGCGGACATTTTAACGTCGAACCCACATCAGAATTTGATATCTGTCCTATGTCAGGATTCGGTGTTGGGCCATTGTCGGAAATTGACATTTGCCCGACATCACAGAATGATGTCGTGACAACGTTGGGTTAGCGGTCATTTTAACCTCGAGCCGACATCATAATGTTATGTTGGTCCAAATGTCATGAGTTGATGTTGGGCCATTGTCGGAAATACGTTATGCCAATATCACAAAATGACGTAGAGACGATGTTGGGCTGGCGGACATTTTAACGTCGAGCCCACATCAGAATTTGATATCTGTCCTATGTGTTGGGCCATTGTCGGAAATTGACATTTGCCCGACATCACAAAATGATGTTGGGACAATATTGGGCTGGCGGACATTTTAACGTCGGGCCAACGTCAGAACTTGATGTTCTCTCAACGTCAGGAATCGAGGTTGGGCATACGTTAGAACTGACATTGGGCCATTGTCAATAATTGATGTTGGGCAAAATGACGTTGGGTCAGCATTAAAAAAAAAAACGCCGCGCTGATGTTGGGCTGGCGGACATGTTTTCGTCGTGGTGACGTCGCATGTTTAATGTAGGCCCAACGTCCTCTTACAACGAATTTTACATCGGCCCAACGTTGGCACAATGTCAGGTGGCTAACAGGGTTATTCCGTTGTGCTTCCTAAGAATTAGAGAAAAGTGAGTATACAGGTATTGTTAAAAGTGCCTAATTAACAGACAAATCTCAACTTTTTGTCAAACTTTGAATCCCTCCCATACGAGGTACACCATGCATCCATAATTAGTCGTCATTTATGAGATTTCATATTCATATCGGACTATTGGTTACAGTCCGTTATTCCGAAGGTTCGTTATTCCGAAGGTTCAGTTATTCCGAAGGTTCGTTATTCCGAAGGTTCGTTATTCCGAAGGTTCGTTATTCCGAAGGTTCGTTTTTCCGAAGGTTCGTTATTCCGAAGGTTCGTTGATCCGAAAATAAAATCGGGTTCGTTATTCCGAAGGTTCGTTATTCCGAAGGTTCGTTGATCCGAAAATAAAATCGGGTTCGTTATTCCGAAAATTAAATCGGGCTTGTTATAATACTATAGTTTGTGTTTTGTTTATCTAATTTACAGCCTGCATTAAGCATACCCCTCCCCCTTTCCCTCCCTTGGCCAGACCAATCAAACATTTAAGTTTATTTTATCTCTTTATATGAAATTAAAGCATTATAACAAACCTAAATTCATTTTCGGATTAACGAACCCGATTTCATTTTAGGAATAGCGAACCTTCGGAATAACGAACCCTCGGAATAACGGACCTTCGGAATAACGAACCTTCGGAATAATGAACCCGATTTCATTTTAGGAATAGCGAACCTTCGGAATAACGAACCTTCGGAATAATGCAACAAATGTTCGGATTAACGAACCCTATTTCATTTTCGGATTAACGAACACTCAGGTATAGGAAATTTGCGTGTTCGGAATAACGAACCTTCGGAATAACGAACCTTCGGAATAACGAACCGCACCCGGACTATTGACATTGGGGCAACATCAATTTTATGACCATTTGCCGAGTTGTTTCATAGCTGCCAGAGGCTGACATCGGCAGGATATCGCTATGGCGTCATCATTGAGATGTCATATTCATGTCTAATCATTGACGTCGGCCCAACATCAATTTTACAACCAATTACCGACCTCCTAAATTGCTATCAGTTCCAACATCGGCGCGATATTAGCCCGACGTCATTCATGAGATGTCATATTCATGTCGGACTATTGACATCAACGCAACATCCATTTTATGACCATTTGCCGAGTTGTTTCACTGCTGAATGTTCTTACGTCGGCGTGATATCGGCCTGTCATCATATTGTAGATATCATATTGATGTCCAATTAATAACATTGTCCCGACATTACTTTCACAACCATTAAGCGACCTCTTAAATTGATACCAGTTCCAACATCGGCGCGATATTAGCCCGACGTCATTTATGAAATGTCATATTCATGTCGGACTATTGACATTGGCGCAACATCAATTTTATGACCATTTGCCGACTTGTTTCATAGCTGCCAGAGGCTGACATCGGCAGAATATCGCTATGGCGTCATCATTGAGATGTCATATTCATGTCTAATCGATTTTTATTGGGCCATTGGCGGAAATTGACGTTCGGCCAACATCACAGAATGATTTCGTGACAATGTTGGGCTAGCGGACATTTTAACCTCGAGCCGACATCATAATGTTATGTTGATCCAATGTCATGAGATGATGTTGGGCCATTGTCTGAAATTGACGTTATGCCAATATATCACAAAATGACGTAGTGACGATGTTGGGCTGGCGGACATTTTAACTTCTAGCCAACCTCGATATGCCGACATCCGGCCAACAACTTTTGACATCGGCCCGACGTCAGGTGGCTAGCTGGGTTGTGGGATAGAGCAAGCTCGCTCGCGAATTTGTGTCATTAGAATTTCAAAACCAATTATAAGAACCCACAATCATACCCTTTTCATACAAAATTGTGTTTATTGACCTAGAATATCTGTCTTTCAATCATTAGAAGCTTGAAATCGTATGGAAGTCCACTTTAAGAGGAGATGGGTTCACACCATAGAGTTATATACTAAAGAACACTAGAGGGCGCACTCCCTCAAATTGCTGTTACGATCATGAAAGAGCCGTCCGCCATCTTGTTCAGGGCAAAAAGTGCTCTCCCCGCGAGTAAGCGCACTTCACGATGAATGAGCGAGTGAGACCGGGTGAATGTCAGGAATTATTTCCCCACAAATTACGTCTTTTGTGTAATCTCAAAGTTATTCTAAAACAAATCTTTTGATAAAATTCCGTTCAAAATTAAATTTTGAACCATTTTAATGGAAATTTCCATGCCAGTTTTCAAAAATATTTGGTCGGCATAAAAAGTTGTGCTTGATTTTCGGTTTGTCAATACTTGGCTAAATGATAAAATATTTGTATAGACTGGACACTTTAATTAAATTTCGATTTATGTTATCTTTCCGCAATTTTTCAGACTTAAATGTGTACGTTTCCTCAACAAGTATAAGTGTTCTTATATGGCTATGCATTTTGTTTTCATCCTAGAGTTTTGTATGCAATGTTTAAGTGCAAGTTTAGTGACCCTACGTGACCAATTTCTCCTCGATACTGTGTACGCTGCCCATCCCCATATGTGCAATATTATGTGTGCGTGCGCGTGCCCCAAAAATGGAACTGGGCACTTCCCAAAATAAAGTAACAAAATGTTTATGTCCATCGGAAAGGGTGTCTTTTCCAATCAACAGCGATACCGAGAACATTTTTGACGAGTAGTTTTTGTATTGGGACGTCTTAAAGTGAAACCAGTAAAGTGTTTAACTCCACGAAAATTACTTGGAGCTTCCACATTTCTCTTCTACCGTGTTGTTCGGCTTATGGTAAGAGAAGAATAAAATAGGGTTAGATTTTTTTAAATGCCCCTTTAGTATGACGATATCTATCATTAATAATCATTCAGCTCAAGAACTTTAATGAACGGTCATAAACCTTATACACTTTATACAGTAATTCGTTGTAAAGGGTAACGACATTTTTCGGTTTTTTAACCAGGAAAGCAGTGTTCTGTTTCAATGAAACTTTCACACATCATTTGGACATATCTTACAATAATTGTGGTATAGAATTGAAGTCTCAAATGTAATTTGGGCAATATCTGACACTTTACAGGTGCACCTTTAAGTGTGACCATGTATATAAGGTTCCTTTTTGTGTCAAATTTTAACAATTCAGTGCCTGATAAATCGCACTTCCTGCCCGTCATATCATCAAACAACTATGCCTATTCTCTCGGCACATAGCTGAATGCACACTAACAATGGCGCGCGTATTTTCTCGTTCTTCGATGTATATGACGGGCAGTAAGTGCGAATTATCAGGCACTGATTTTGTAAAAATTGACAAAAATGGGAACCTGACATGGTGTCACTCACAGCGCCCTAAAACAAAAAGTACACGACCAAAATGACTGTTCTTGGTATCGTTTTTCATTGGAAAATTAACATTTTGTTACTATATTTTGGGAAGTGCCCTGTTCCGTTTTTTTTTGTTGGCCACCCTGTATAAGGATGATATTTTCTTGGCATAAATTATTGCATTTGGTGCAAACAGAGCGTCTTAAATTAGCAGGATTTATTAATCTAACAAACATAAATGCGCATTGAGCTGGTAACAAAACTTTGGGGCTGCAACAATGATATTGACAGTGTTTTGTGGCTTGAAATAGTGTAATTAACTAATTCAAGTTAGAAATAAAATACATCAATACAAAATACATAAGAAATTATCATAAACATTAAACAGAAGGAATCTGACTCTTCGAAATTAGTTTGTTGAATCACTATACAGGCGCCTTAGTCCGATCGGCCACTAATGAATTCTGCATATATCATATTTAACCTACACAACACCTTACTTTTATTCTCGCATATTACACAGGATTTGTAGTGTCGTACCATGGGACGCAACTGTAATTTTTGGCCGCACCAGCATAGACCGGCAGCCCAGAGGTCTTTTGTGCATCGAAAAGCGTACTGATTTTTGAACATATGAATATTTAGAGGAGAATGTAACAAATCCAAAAATATGAGTCTCCCGGGGTGTACCCATGGATAAAGGGGTCCTTTGCGCCTCCAAAGTTTGACCCCTGGGGATTGTCCGATGCTTCTATTTGTTTGCGAATGTACCGTGTTCAATATCGCTGACTGCGGGGAGAGCGAAACTGAGAACAAAAGGATCGCTGATGCGTACCTGGCAATTTCGACAAATTTTACGTTGCCTGATTTGAAAGACGAAATACACGTTGATTCATTGGGGATTATATCTAAAACCTCTTGCAACTTTACAAATATGTCTTACAGTTTACAGAATACATATTGATAGCACGTTTGAATATGCCAAAGGCCATATAAATACATTCGAATGAACCCCATCACCAACACAAGATCAAACATGGCTTCCACTTACAAATGAATATCACACATTAAAACAACACCCGTGTATAAAACTAAAGTAACTAGCCGAATGCAGAGGAACCAATACAGGTATATGAGCGCATGGCATAGCGACGGAGGGGGGGGGGGGGGGGGGGGTGACAACTGCGGTGACAGAGAAAAATGTATATATTAATAGAGCCTTTACTCTGTGCAGTCGTGTTCAGAGTGGCAGATGGTTGTCATGGGATATCTTTTGTTCTCTTTCATGAGAACAATTTTACAACCATCGCATCAAGGAATTTCTAATCGATGTAACAAGAATAATAAGTAACCATTCAGTCCTTTCAATTCGATGAATACACGTCTTTCTCACTTGACCGTAGTATTGCACATGTGAAATATGTAACTGTGAACAGGGACAGCGACATTTACCATGGTAATTAGCATCATTGGCTCTAACTCATTGATGTCAATATGCTAGAATTACGTACAAATCAATAGAACGTAGCAGAGCACACATACCGCCCTTACTCATTCAACCGTAAAGCATATCTAGAGATCAGTGGAACTAGGTCTGGTCCTGGGTCATGATCGTGCTCTCGGCCACTGGTGTATTGGCCTCTACTTACAGCTTGGATGCCAATACACACATATACATGTAATTGCCCTTTGTCTGACTTTGTGCAGCGATTTTTTCCCTCTATGTTGGGAAATGTGGAAGCTCCGCTTTTTTAAACATAACTTTTGCGAGTCGATTTTCAATATTCAGAGGCATCTGCAGGGTAATTTAACGGATGACATTTGTATCCAATATGTATTCTGTAATCTGTAAGACATATGTGTTAAGTTGCAAGAGGTTTTGGATATAATCCCCAATGCATCAATGTGTATTTCGTCTTTCAAAACAGGCCACGTAAAATTGCCAGATACGCATCAGTGATCCTTTTGTTCTCTGTTTCGCTCTCCCCGCAGTCAGCGATGTTGAACACGGTACATTCGCAAACAAATAGAAGCATCGGACAATCCCCAGGGGTCAAACTTTGGAGGCGCAAAGGACCCCTTTATCCACGGGTACACCCCGGGAGACTCATATTTTTGGATTTGTTACATTCTCCTCTAAATATTCATATGTTCAACAATCAGTACGCTTTTCGATGCACAAAAGACCTCTGGGCTGCCGGTCTAAGCATGGTACACAGCTAACTAGCGATGTGCTACGCGCAGAGAACTTGAGACGGTCTGACATATGTTATTCGGGAAATCAACCTCTGTTTTTTGCAGTTTTGTTTGTCAATACATTAAATTCCATTATTATATTAAATATCCACCAATAACAAATTCGTGATTTAGGTATTGTATGAAATATAGCTGTGTTTTGTTATTTATTGAGATTTGCTGTCTTATTTACGACCATGTATAATGATCTTCTTCGAAATATAGATGGGTTTCGGATTTCTTTTGTATGATGTTTACTAACACTGAAACTACTAAGATTGATAACAATTTGTCATGATTGTTTTTGGAAATGTCCTGAGTGCCATTTTGAAGGCAAATTTCCCCCTTTACACTAACACTAACACCAACACCATATTTGAAATAACCCAGTGGCTACAATTCAATCATAATTATGTGACCTGTCACCACAAAATACTAATAAATTTACAATAATTCAACTTTGCTGCTTGGATATTTTGATTTCTCCAGAATCTCATTTTACTGGTCATATATTAGTTATAACAACCTTCTACAAATAGATTCTGAAATCCTCCAACGACCTAGACAGCTAATGTGCATTGACAAAGTCAACTATTTTCTAATGTTTCAGCTTTATATAATATATAGAAACTTTATAAAGGGTCCGTGGCAACAAGTAATAAAAGAAATGCAGTCATACTTGAATCCGTGAATGGCTGTGCACAGTAAGAAAAAAAGGTTGATAAATGGTGCAAAGTAACGGGAAAAGGTGCAGACTCGGCATAGGATTAAAGTTGCACGATAGTATGCACCTATAAAGGTGCATTTTTGTGAAAGTGCAAAGTCGCACCTTTCTTAGACTTGTTCCTATACCATGGTCCTACTGCACGCATGTTTTTATGTACTTCTCTATTAATACACGATTCGTAAACTCTATGTCAATCATCAAATGTATCTCACACTATTATGAGTGTATAATCTTATGGGTTTAAATGAATATGTGTCGATTGTATTTTCATATAATATTGAAATTAATTAAATAGGTCTGTAAATCAAACTACGGCCACATCAAGGCTATCAACCAATTGCAGGGTCCAAGACAAACACTTCACTCACAGAGAGAAAACAAACATATTTGTGTTTAAATGCAAAATTGTTGATTTACATCACTGTTGTATGACTTATTTTGTGAAATAATAGCTCATTATGCATGCATTATCCATTTTGCATTATCCAAGCGAGAATCAAACAAAGATAATAAAATACACACTAAGAAAAAAAAGGTTGAAATAAGGTGCAAAGTAACGGCGAAAGGTGCAGACTCGGCAAAAGAGTAACATTGCACCATTTTATGCACCTAGTTAGGCCATGAAAAAAGAATAGTTGGATTGGCGTAACCCGCCCGACCTAAAAATACCGCCGACCCTAAAGGTTTTTTCTGATTTTTTATTTATTTTTTTTTTTTTTTCCAATTGCGATATGTGTTATTTGTGTGTTATATGTGTGTTTTTGTGTATTTGTGCAAATCCTGAAAAAAAAAAAAAAACCCTACCTACCTACCCTAATGCTTGGTTGCCCGTTACTCCAATCCAACAATTTTTTTGGGGGGGGCTTAGGTGATCTTTTGCTAAAGTGCACAATCCCACCATTCTACGTCTTGTTCCTGTACCACGGTCCTACTGCACATGTGGTTTTCTGCGATACTCTATTAATATACCATTCATAAACTCTATGCCAACATCAAAATTATCGTGCAACATAATGAGTTCATATGTTTATGGTTTTATAATGAAAATGTGCCAACGGTCTTTTTATATTAACTTTATATTATTCAAATGTATATTAATGACAACTACGGCCACAGCAAGGCCGTCCGCCAATTACAGGGTGCGAGAGAAATAATTCACTCTCAGAGAGACAAAATATGCATTTCGTGTTTTAATGCAAAATGTTGATTTCCATCACTACTCTATGTTTCCTTTTGTTAAATATTAGCTCATTATGCATGAAGGGATTTGAAAAATAGAGAAATCGGAAATAAAGTACTATGAAAATATGTCTAATTCACACATAGTTTCGTTACAGCCCCTATGATTGGCCATTTGCTTGATAGGCTATCGCACGCTAATGCGACGTCATTAATTCGATGCTATAAAGACCAGTTCATGCGTATGTAGTGTGGCAAGATCGGTAGAGCGCGCGCTTTCTGATCATGAGATCCCGAGTTCGAACCCTGCCCACTGCCTTTGTCCTTCAGCAAGACAATTTATCCACAGTTGCTGCTCTCTACCCAGGTGTATAAATGGGTACCATGGTCGGGTGTTAATTAGTCTTTGCGCCATCATCAGTGGCAGCACGGCTAGTATGCTCCCCGGGGTGTTGAGAAAGTATGCAATATCATTGTGTGGGTTTGAAATGTACCTGATGACCATGGGTATTAATATTAATATGGGCGGTAGAATATATACACATAGTTTCCGCGCTCTATAAGTGATTTATTATTATTATTATTATTATTAGCCTATCATCAATGGTTGCTCATGGCAAATTGAAAAGCTTTTCAGGGGTTTGTCCGACATAGCAACAGCTGATTTGTGCACGATTTGTTTCTACGTATTGAATCGCATTTATACCAATTGAATAGTTCGTCTCCAGGTCACCGCTGGACGCTATTGACTTGAATTGTTTGAATAACATTGTTTATGCAATTGGACCATCAACCCTAGGAATATAACATTTTGTTTAACAAAGAGAAGTCTTCTTAGATTAATTTCTATAATATAGAAATTAATCTAAGAAGACTTCTCTTTGTTAAACAAAATGGGCGGTAGAATAAAATTGGGACACATACGGACACAAACAAAAGCAGTTTCAATGCAAAGATGCGTAATCATGCTGTTGGCACCTAAAACAACTTGCTATAGAAATCGTACAAGGTGCAAACCCTTTCAAAATCCATAGAATTGCACACTTGCAGTTGATTATTCAACGAAGGGGCTGTAAGTCTTGCATTAAGTTTTAACACCTTTGCAGTGCAAAGCGGCGCATCTTGTGGTAATATTCGTGAATATAAATCTTTTATTTACAATATTTGCATGTGTTTTGTTGAAATGGTTGGAATGGTTAGCTTATTTAACTATAATGTGATGTCGTACATAAATGTTGGGCCATCAGCTACACTTTTTGTTAGTTTATGAAAAGTGTGTTTTGGGCAATTCCACGGTAACGGAAGGACATTCAGACACAATTTTTGAACTTAAATCAAATAATTCCAGGATCCTGCTTTTGATTTATTATTTTAACTGGCATGTCTTTGATCCTTGTTGGGACACCTTTGATTTCCACTATTTCTAAAATTTTGACCGCATTATGTAAATTAGATATGGACACTAATGAGGCCAGTAACGGGAGGACGCCAAAATGGACATGGATTTTCAAGTTGTTTAGTTATGACCCAATCTCTGTGAAGTTACGAGGTCTATCATGTTAAGTTGGCTACTATTTCCTTATGTTCACAGAGTATAACACCACCTTTTAAGAAAAATATCTCCATTGGTATATTAATTATGAGAAATTAATTACTTCAGTGTTCGGTAACGGAAGGACGGTAACGGAAGGACCTCTGAAAAGTCCATAGGAATTGTACAATAAAATTAAATTTTGAAATTTAAACACCATTTATGAGAAGGAAACATCTCTTTTGTGGTCTAAAATGAGTTTGTAACATAGATAACATATGGACATCACAAGCATTTACATTTCTATTTTTTTCTTACTATATTTCATGCTCCAATGGCTCTTATTCATGGTCCATCCATGGTAACGGAAGGACACTCAGACACAAATTGTCAACTTTAAGAAAGACATTTTTAAATACTTGTGTTGTTAGAACAGTCAATTTTGATAACAATACTTCCAAAAACATACAGGTTTAAGGTCCCATCATTTTATTGTTGTTATCTTCGCACATTATTGAATATGCATACAAATGAGGTCGGTAACGGAAAGACACCAAAATGGACAAGGTTTTGTTATCTAATCAGTTTTAACTAAAACTCTGTGATATTAAATAATACAAAATATTTTAAGGGTACACATTTCATTCTCTGAAGTGTTTAGAAGAATTTACTTGTTCTTTGATTAAAATTTGTCCGCAGATATTTGAGTTATTTCACACAAAGCGGACCAATGTTCGGTAACGGAAGGACATGATGGACTATAATGTATGATATGACACAGTAGGGTTATTTCATGTCAAATCACCTTTTAAAAAAAGGTGAACATTTTCATCGCAGCCCCCTTCAAATTTGCTAATATTTGGTATGTATGATATTTATGTTTTAGCCCAATCTGCCAAATAATTTTGGCGCTATGGTCGATTCTTATGGGGGAGTTTTGTAAGAAATGGGCGTGTGCACCATTTTTCAAATGGCCAATGTCCATTAACCGTTGGGTCAATTTATTTTGTAATGGTGTCATTGGACGGGGGATGTTATGTGCAATCCATTTATGCCACTTGTGTTCATGCATGAGCGAGTTTGGATACGATAACCTTTGACCTTAGATTTTTGACCTTACGTTTTACTTCGTGGATCAAATAATTTTGAGAATTTGAAAGAATTGGAGATATTTTATTTCTTGTTTTTTCTACAGTCTTGTTTTTAGTTTGCAAATTTCATGTAAAATTTTATTATTTTAGACCTACACCCATGTCCAAGAATTATATAGGGGTGTATTATGTATTAAAAAAGACCTATTCCAAGTCATGATTAGAGCCTATTCACACCCTGGCTCACTACAGGTAAATAGAGCTACTAATCCCCATACAATAGAAATCCAGACCAATGGCATCATGGTACAAGGGCCCTGTTGCAGAAAGAGATAAAATCAATTGTGAGCCAGATCGAATGTTCTAAGTGCACAAATCTGATTGGTTGAAACACAGAAAATTACTAGTCTGACCATGCTACGCCACTGATAGCTGGCCATTCCAGGTATTGTCTTATTATTTGGGTTTTCATATATGAGAGACCAATTTTTTAACATCAATTTGGTCATAATATGTAATATGAGGTACCTTGTCCATCTGTTACCATGTGTATGGTAACGGAATGACATTTTCTTTTGTTATTTATTAATTAACGAAGAAACACTGATTGTTAGCAATGGGAAGGCCCAGGCATGGGAAGGCCTACTTGAACTTGCTTTGCACTGAAGATTGGTCTGCTCTCTAACAACTATGTGAGCCCCAAAATTAAAAATATTGATTTTTCGGTAACGGAAGGACATTTTCATAGGCTGAAAATAAGAAGTCATTGAAGCATAACAAATCAAATAAATCATACAAATTTACTATTTTACGAAATGGTCATATCTCAGGAGTCAGAATAATGTTTTTTAGGCTTAACTGGGGAAATATAAAACAAACACAGGATCAAAACACTTTTTCACCAAAATGTCAATTTGGGGGGTTCAATTATGGTTATAAAGTTATTATAAAAATACAACTAAAATTAAGTAAAACTAAAATGTTCTCATTGAATTCCAAAAATATAGAATTTAAGCTTTGATTTGATACCAAATTTGTATCATAAAAATGCTTGTAAATGTTTTGGTTAAATGTCCACTTTGGCGTGGAATTGCCCTTTTATTTACAATTATCTACATTCATAACTGTTAATAAACGGTTTTTCGTACTACCTACAATTTTCCCTGTTTTTTCTGGTTCTGGCGACAATGTTCCTGTCAAACAACGACAATTTCTTTTATGAAACAGAAACAATCCTGTTGAACTAGGCCTATGCTATAAGCATCACAGGTTGTTTCTTTTATTACCCTGGTCTGTGAAAAAAAACCAGGCAAACAAACCTATTTTCTTGTAGACGTTATTAAATACGAATATACCGTTAAACCATACAATTTGAAGTAATTTGTAACAGATAACAGGTTCATGAATATTCATGAGCTAGTTTGTGCTTTTTCAAAATGACATTAAATTTGTTCATAATCCCGTTATTTTGTGAAATAATTATCAAAATGCATTTTAAAATTAGATTAGTATCATTAATAATCAGTGGACTCTTGTGAACCACTTTCGGATGGAAATTAATGAATGCAATAATGTTTAAAGGCTGTGTTAAATAACTAACCTCTACATAACATACATCGTGTTGTACACTGGTTATAAGCTAATCGTGAACAAGGAACGATAGATAGGAACAATAGGTATAGGCTTAGGGCAAAGTATGTATAGGATATGTCGTAGGTTAGTAGGATTAGGAGGATAGGGCTATAGATACACACAGGAAAAGGGTGGTACTTAACCAAAAGTGCAACTTTTAACAATTGTTGGTGCATCTTTGCACTTAACTCAAAGGTGTAATGTTGCACCATAAAATGGCATATTTGTACATTTCCCAAATGGTGCAACTTTGCACCTTACACTTACATTTACACTTACACTTACATTTACACTTTGCACCTTTCATAAAGATGCTTTATTGCACGGGCATAGACATGACATTGATACCCATTCAAGTGGGGGGGGATGAGCTATTCATTCATCGGATTACACCCCCCCCCCCCCCCCCCCAGTTGAATAGGTATTACGTAACTCGCTACGCCCGTGCTTTATTGCACCGTCAAGGTGCAAACGGTGAAGGGTCAACTCTGCACCTTTACCGAAAGGTGAAATGTTGCACTTATATAGGTGCCCCCAGTGTGGCAACGGTGTGCACCTATATAGGTGTAAGATTGACCCATTTTTTCTTACTGTTTGGGCAGTTCTCAGAGGCGATACAGACATCAGACTCCTCATCTTGCAAGATCGTGCCTACATCACAGAAGCACGCCGAGACGCACGCGGGAAGACAATCGATGTTTGAAGGCTGACCGCAATATGGTGGACATGGTGGACCGCACAATTCGAAATGTGTACCAATTGGGCAATCATCGACTGTGCAAGAACATTCGGACAGAGAAAGAAAATTACTGTTAGCAAAAACGTTTTTGCTGGGTTTGAAAAAACAAAGCGTAATGGCTAATCAATTATCATGGAGACAAATGATCAAGACTTGATGAGTGGTTACGAAAGAGAGAGTTTAGTTTTGGTTTAGAGGGCACTTCAAAACATAATTCATCTGTGAGGTAATACTAAACATTTGACGAGTTGTTTTTGTTTTAGGACTTGTTAAGGGAGACCATGTGAGGTCCCCATTTTTGTCAATTTTGGCCAAGTCATTGCCTGATAAATCGCACTTCCTGCCCGCCATAGCGTCGAACAGCTCTGCCCATTCTCTCGGCACACAGCTGAATACACACTAACAATGGCGCGCGTATTCTCGTTGTTCGCTGATATGACGACGATTAAGTGCGATTTATCAGGCACTGACTTGGTAAAAATTTACACAAGTGGGCACGTGACATGGTGTCACTCACAGCGCCCTAAAACAAAAAGTACACAACAAAATTACCGTTCTTGGTATCGCTTTTTTATTTGAAAAGACAGTCTATCCGACGGACATAATCGTTTGTTACTATATTTTGGGAAGTGACCCGTTCCGTTTTTTTTGGGGGGGGGGGGGCACCTTGTTAGCACTATCATTTCAATTTCAATTTCAATTTTATTCTTGCTTCCAACAAAACATTACAAATGAATTATTACAATTTATACAAAATATAGATATACATATTGGAAACAAGAGGGGTCCACTAAAAAGCAATGCTTGTACAATTGTGGACCCCTCAAATGATAGTTAGGAATATTATTGTATATTTAAATTAACACATTCTAGACTACAAAAAAGTATAGAGAGGAAAAAAGGGGTGCCAACAGAGACCTACATGGGACAAGAGAGAATTTGACAACAATAGGAGAAGACGGATACAATACAACAATTAGACACTGCCAAACGGAAGTGAGGGATCGGGGGTACAAATATAATCAGTAGTACAAAAGGATGAGCTACATGTGGGGTTCAAGTGAAAATGAGGAAAAAGAGTTGCGCTTAAAAAGAAGCTATGCATGAGAAGGCACAATATATCATATCAGATTACATTTTGAGTCTGCGAGTAAAGAAAGACCTTGTTCAGGATGACGTACGGACGGGGAAAGAGTAAATGGGCGAAATAGTTCAATGATGTACATAAGATTGTAATAAAAACAATTTAAATTTTTTCTTAAAAATATTAATCGATGGAGCATTTTTTAGTTCAGTACTTAAAGAATTCCATAATTTGGGGCCTTCATATATAAATGTATTTTGAGCAAGGAGGGTCGGCAAGAGAGGTAAATGAAATTCTTCAGAATGTCTTGAACAAGCATTGGATAATTATGGACTGAGCTATTTTTAAAAAACATTTCTTGAAAAACAGATGGCAACATATTTTTATTATAATTATACATAAATTGACCAAGTTTAAATAAATATAGATCTTTTACCTTCAGTATCTTATTTTCAAAAAATAAGGGGTCTGTATGGGAGAGAAAGGGGGAATTACAAATAATACGAATAATCTTCTTTTGTAATAACAACACTTTATCCAATAAAGTTTCATGAGTGTTACCCCAAACTAAGATACTATAATTCAAGTATGGGAGTATCAGAGAACTAGCAAAAAAAAGCATAAGTAATGAATTAAAAGGAAGACATGTCTTCACTTTATTAATTATACCAATATTACGAGAAATTGTTTTACAAATATTATCAATATGAAATTTCCAAGTAAGGTTATTATCAACCGTTACACCCAAAAATGTAATGAATGAAACACACTCCAAAGGGGTGTTTTTCAAAAACTATGTTAGCAGGTAACGAATCTATAGATTTACTAAACAACATATATTTCGTTTTCTGGAGATTCAATGATAATTTGTTCGCTCTGATCCACGATAAAATATGACTCATTTCAATATTAATAATTTCAACTAGTCTATAAGAATCATTATGAGAAAAAAACAAATTCGTATCATCAGCGAAAAGTACGAAAGACAAAATTTCGAATGATCGACAAAAGTCATTAATATATAAAATAAATACAAGTGGGCCTAGTATACTACCTTGTGGAACACCACAATTTATATTATGGGGAGCTGAAGAGTTATCATTTAAAGAAACATACTGCTTTCTATCCGAAAGATAGCTCCTGAACCACTCCAAGGCCATCCCACGTACACCATAATGTGAAAGTTTATAAAGTAAAATGTCGTGATTAATTGTGTCAAAGGCCTTGGAGAAGTCCAGGAAAATGCCTATCGTATGAGAAGATTTGTCGATTGCATGAGCTACCTTCTCAATAAAAGACAATAATGCGTGTACAGTATTATGTTTTTCCCTTAAACCAAATTGGAGATTAGAAAAAATATTATTATTCTTCAAAAAGGACACTGTCCGAGAATAAATTATTTTTTCTAAAATTTTCGAAAAAGAGGACAATAAAGAAATCGGTCGATAATTATTTACATCTAATTTATCTCCTTTTTTAAACAAAGGAATAACCTTAGCAATTTTCATAGAGTTTGGTACCTGGCCATATAATAAAGACAAATTAAAAATATGAACGAGAGGATCCACAACGGAAGATATAATGCCTTTTAAAATGAAATGATTAATTTCATCATGGCCTGAACTTTTCTTAGAATCAAATTTCGAAACAATATCTAAAATTTATGAGTAGGAACAAAAAATATAGAGTTTGAATTGGGCTGGCCCAAAAAATCAACAAAATGCTTATTTGATGGGGGGATATTAGCAGCAAGATTTTCACCAATCGAAGAAAAGTAATTATTTAAAATATTTACTATGTCCCTTGGATCCTCAACAATCTCATCATTAAACTAAATTTTTGTTATGTTAGATTTATTATTAATAACATACATTGCCTGCTTAATCGTTTTCCAAGTATTTTTCATATCATGTTTATATAATGCCAACATATTTTCAAAATACCTTTTCTTTTCCAAACGAATAATCTTAATCAAAATATTTTTATAAGATGTATATTTAATTTTCAACCTTTCTGTGCCATCTAATTTATATTTATAAAAAAGATTATTTTTCCTATTTATAGAACGTAATATTGATTTAGTGATCCAAGGGAGTCTTGGTGTTTTTTATAATCATTAATTTTAACTCTTTGGTTAGGAATACAAGTATCTAATTGATTATTCAAAATATCACAAAAATTATCGTAAGAAAAATTCACTTCATCTCCACCATAAACAGGAGACCAATCTACATGTTCAATACTAGAAGCAAGACTAACTAATTTGTTATTAGTGACTTTACGTCTAAATGAACGTGGGTCATAATTATTAATTGATTTAAATACAGTATAATGCGTCACAATAGGATAATGGTCAGTTATGTCCGAAAGAACAATATAAGAGTCAGGGTGGGGGATTACATTTGAAAAGATGTTATCTATTAATGAGGTAGAGGAGTTTGTCACACGCGTGGGCTTAGAAATAAGAGGTAAAAAAGAGGCAGAGAGGAGAGTCTCGAGAAATTCTTGTGACAAATTATTATGTTCATGATTTAATAAATTTATATTAAAGTCCCCCATTAAAAAGACATCATTATTTATAAACGCTGGACTTCGCAATAAGTCAGAGAATTGCGTCAAGAATTCTCTAGGGTTATTATTAGGGGGTCGATGAATGACTCCAACTATTATATTTTTACCTCCAGGATGCATAATTTCAATAAAGAGAGTCTCAAGGACATTATTCATTATTGAAATATTATCATGCAAAACATAATTCAAGGATTTAAGCACATATAAAGCAACACCACCACCGACTCTCCCTTGCCTATTTTTAAAGACAAAATCATAATTATCGATTAAGAAGGGTAAATTAGAATCATGGGATAACCAAGTTTCTGTTAGGTCAATTACAGAAAGCTGTTTATTGGAAGGGTTATCTAAAAATGATTGCAATTCATCAAAATGTTTATTTAAACTTCGTATATTTAAATGCAATAAAGAGAATGTATCACTATTAAAATCTTTAATAATATTATGAAACTGTGCATTTGTTATATACTTTGTAAAAGAATGTTGTGCTGGATCATCGTGATCTAAATTCAAATTCAACTCTTCAAAAAATGAGTTTATATTTTCAACTACAGTTTCATCAAAAATTCCTGTACCCCGGTCATAGGAGAAAATGCAAGCCTAAGACATTTTGTGCATCATTAAAGTGGTTTCTTACTGTTTGGTTTAATAACTAAACTGAATTATTCATGTAAATATACAAACGTTTAAAACAAAGTGGTACAGTGTATATCATGAATTCTATCCGACAGAGTTGGATGGCATGTTCTTCCCTCTAAAAAAATGATCCAGCAATTTCTGCATCTGTTACACATACATCATGTTGTACATTGGGTGATTTCAAATGTGTGGCCTTCAGTGTCAGGCATCTGCAAATTCTTGGGACAAAACAATTGATATGGCGTATCGTGCATATGAAACACGTCATGTTAATGCTTGGTGCTTATTTATCTAAAAATACTCACCCATCTGGCAGTTGAACCCAACGTATCCATCAGGACATGCACACGCATAGCCCCCGCTGAGCGTTGCAGTACAGGTTTCTCCATTATTGCAAGGGTTTGGGGAGCATTGATCATCTAAAAAAAAATATCATACCAAATAAGGCGTAATATGGGGAGCCCGTAACAATGCAGTAAAGTCGGCGTGGCAGAGCAAAATACCTCGAACAAGCGTTTATCGTTAAAAACTAGACAGCTTGTGGACCCCCCCCCCCCCCCCCCTGGGAAAAACAACAACAACAACACCAACAGCAATAACAAACAAACAAATTCATCAATTTATATTAAAAACATACTTGGCACAAAAACTAATACCAAAACATAAGGTGAACATTTGGGAACAAATAAAGAAATAAGCCCAACAAAAAAGTAAGTTCCCCCCTAATCAAAATAGCGTAATTTTTAACGAAATTGTTTTGAGTAAAATAACTTGGCAGGATTGTTTCTACACTTATTGACTAACTTCTGTGTGAAAAAGAGATTGATCAGTCGAGTCATGCACTAGTGAGCACACATTTTAAAGGCAAAATTGTCACTTTTCAAAAGTCACAAGATTCATGTGACTTTTGAAAAGTAACAATTTTGCTTTTAATGTGTGCTCACTCGTGCATGACTCGAGGGACCAATTTTATTTTCACACAAAAGTTAGTCAATAAGTGTAGGAACTTGTGTGACATTAACACAAGAAAGGGGCTATTCATTTGAGATTCAAGAAGAATGTCATTATTGAATACAAAGACATCGTGAAAGAAAATAGAAGGAGAGATAAAGACTCAAGAAAATAGAAGGAGAGATAAAGACTCAAGAAAATAGAAGGAGAGGTAAAGACTCAAGAAATTATCTCGTTAATGCTTTGACGTCGCCATACGGACATGTCGCAAACTGTAAGATGATTAGCTGGACATTGTCACTAAAACAAACATTATATATTCGGAAACTTACAGATGTTGTATATTTATATTTTCTCTCTAACTATTTGATTACGCCTTTGTGTTACTGATATTTTATGACAAATGTTTCATTCCATAGATATTATACCTCAATAATTGTGGAGTCTAAGATATAATATAGTTATGGTCTGGATCGGAGAACGATTCCATTATTTTTATGAGAAATTTTGAAATGTATAGATGTCTGAGGAACACTAGCTTATATGTACCAGCACCATTGCGGTGCAAAATAATTGTTTTGCCTTTATTATGCTCGAAGGGTATACATAGTTACAGATGATTGAGTAGAACCCTTGTTATTATTTTGAAATATTGGTTTTAGTAATTTTTTATAAAACATACTTAGTAACAGTTTATTGGTGGTGTCTCGGTTGGGTCGTTGTTTTAACAAGACATTAAATCTTAATGTTTTGTTGGAGTGGTGATTCAGTGGAGATATTATTAATGAATTGTTAAAAGGTTATTTTAAGAAAAAATAATAAAAATAATAATAATTCTCTAGAAAGTTAAAATATTTTTTGATTGGTATGGATATTTCGGCCGTTTCTGAGCCGATTTCGATTAAATGGAGTTTTTTGTTTTTGTTTGTTATCAAGATTGTTTGTTCTTTTAAATTTGATAGTCAGGTTTATATTGTTTTATGAAGGGGTATGTTGTGAAGTGCCCTCTATACTAATTGCTCAATTTTCTCTTTAGTGGTTATTTTTGAAAGAAAGTAGTAATTTCATTGAATTTTATATTCATTTATTTAATTTTTTTTAGCACTATTGAATTATAATTATGATTTGTTGGTATAATATAACAGTTATACCTCTAAATAATTAGTTTCAATATAATAGAATTGCCCCTTTAAATATAAATTGATATAAATGGATTTTGCGTAAATATTATGGTTTATGGAAGGCCTGACACATTGGCAACTGTCACTGTGTATGTGTTTATTCAAATACGACTGGGAGAGATTACGACTGTTAATTTGAAGTTTCACGCTACCATACCCGTTATACAACTGAAACGTATATTGTATGACACAGGTGCAGCTGTTTTATGAGTAAGGATCGGGATTGAAATACGTTAATCTTACTGTTGATTATACGTTATAATTCTATTCCTTTATTTATAGTTTAGTTCTTCCTTTCCGCAGAAGTCATGATGTTGACCTCCTTCGCTCCCGCTTTCTTTCTCTCTCTTTGTTTTCTTTTTTTTCTCTTAATCTCCGTGTATATAATAGACCGATTCGGTGTTGTATAGGGGTGGTGTGCTTGTGGTGGCGGACTTTATCGGTGGGCTTAGCTGTAATGACTAGGATCGGCAAGCTATACTAGCTATTACTTGCTGTTCTTTGTTGCTATGGTTGGGCCTGCCGGCGTGGGGGATGCCGTCATGCGCGTACCGTTGGAGTGCATTACCGAATCGGTCTATTGAAAGACATGTAAGACGATCGTATGTACACCGGTTGGGATGCAACTTTTATTATGACTTTTATACTGCTTAATTCGCTTATTTAAATGCGACTGTTTAAAACGCTATTGATACTCTTTTATGATTTTTGAATTTGGAAAGAAAAAAAAGGGTTGGGGGGAAGAAGTTTATTGAGATTTTTGGGCAACAAATAACTGCGAGATTCTAATTGTAGTTATGCTGGGGCACTTGTAATTCTTGTACAATTGCGAGTGTATATTTTTATTTTTATTTTTTATTAATTTTTTCCTCATTAAAAAAAAGAAGAAGCTAATAATATGGGAAGATTTAGAGGTAAGCTTAGACATGTTAGGGAAGGGTATTCAGATTTAGAGGTAAGCTTAGACATGTTAGAGAAGGGTATTCATATTTTGATATTCCTGCTTACTCCTAGTCCTTGCTGCCTTCTTTTCTCCTTCGATACTTGTCTTTTTTCTTCATTTCTATATTTCCTTATTTTTTCAATATTCATTTATTTATCAACATTTTTAAATTAATTTTTGTTTTTTTGTTAATTGGTTTATTTTTAATTTTTTGTTATCTTGAATTATCATACAAATGACTTTACGAAGCCTTTATTTTAAAATTCCATGGTCAATTTGCGGAGCTTTTTTAAATTTTTTAAAAAAAAGTTCCTTGAGTTTGCGTATGAATAGTAATATGTGTAAATGTGTTTTGTGTATGTTCAATGTTGTGTGTGCCAATTGTAAAAATCTCCACAGGGTGTATTGGATTTATATCCTTTATGATGTCAGTTATATATGTCTAAGGTAGATGTTGTTTCTATGAATTGTCGTGGTCTAGCAAATAAGGACAAAAGACATGAATTGTTTCAATTTTTAATATTAAATCAATATCATATATGTTGCTTACAAGATACGCATTTTATTGATTTAGATCGAGAAAGCCTTAAAAAAGAATGGGGTGGTCAATGTTTTATTAGTTGTAAAGCTTCAAACTCAAGAGGAGTGGCAATTTTGTTTAGTGGAGGCATAACAGTCGATATTTTAGATAGTAAAGAAGATGATAATGGAAATTTTTTTTGTACTCCATATTAGGATATTTGATTATGATATTACATTAGTATCTTTGTATGGTCCCAACACTGACAGTCCCCTTTTTTATGGTCAGATAGAAAAATGTATATTGGAATTTGAAAACCCATTTACTATTATTTGTGGTGATTGGAATCTGGTACAGGATTTTGATTTAGACACTTACAATTATATTCGCATTAATAACCCATTGGCAAAAAATTACAGTTAGTCATTTAACCGGTTGCTTCCGAAAATAAAAGCGCATCTATAGACCCTCAAAACGAGATTCTTTTCACTGATACGAGCCAAGGGCTCCACACAAAAGACCAGCGGCTGTGTGTGCGGGCAGAGAAATCGATTTTTACGAACAAAGGTGGTGCACGCACAAAAGGCCGGTAACCTTGTATAGAAATGTATTCTATACCACAGTGAAGATCCCGGTTTATAGGCAGCTGTATACAGCAGCTCTATGCATACAGAATCACGTACAATCTCTATTGGCATGGCGCGCACGAATGGAATATTTCGCTGCCACTATTATTGTACGCGTTATGGGAATACTGCCTGTCCAAGCGAAACGCAATTTCTCTAAATTTTGGCTGGTACATCGTACATTCACCGCTGTACGAAATTATTTCAACTTTGTAAGTAACATTACATACTTTATACAGTTACCAATTGCTGTAAAACTCATGATACGTCACAAGTTTGAGATATTTCGATAGCTTATTTTATTAGCTTTCAAGTGATATAACAAATTCAGTATGTCTGCATTCAAAATATAGCTTTTTAGACGATTGAATAGTGTCATGAGTGTGGTATTTTCGGAACCGAGTATAGTCGGTTCCCGGGTGGGAGTGTGTGACACGGGGCCCGTATTAACTCGGTTCCAGGAAGAAACGGGTTAAAACAGAATTTAAATTTGATTGATCCTTGGAGGGAATTGTATCCTTTAAAAATAAGTTTTTCTTGGCGACAGCCAAATCCGGTAAAAATGGCAAGATTGGATTTTTTTCTTGTTACAAAAGAATTAATGTCAGTTATAGATAAATTGAAAATATTACCAGGATATAGGACAGACCATTCATTAGTATGCTTGTCTTTGAATTTAGATAAGATACATACAGGTAAAGGTTATTGGAAATTTAATAATTCGTTGTTGAAAGATGAAGAATATGTACAGAAAGTTAAACATGTAATTAAAGAAAATATTGTAATGTATTCGGTGGATGAAGTGTCTTATGATGAATTAGACTTAGATAAATGTAACTTTGAAAATTATAGATTTTCTATAGATGATCAGTTATTTTTTAATACATTATTAATGATGATAAGAGGTGAGACAATATCATATTCAAGTATGAAAAGAAAACGGTGTATGAAAAATGAAACTAAATTAGAAAAAGAAATTAGTGATTTAGAAAATAAGATTATTTATGTTTTAGATAATAAAGATATTATTGAAGAATTGGAAGATTAAAAAAATAGTTTGGAAGATTTAAGAAAACAAAAAGTCGATGACGCAATTCTTCGTTCAAAGTTACAATGGATGGAGTTTGGTGAAAAACCCTCAAAGTTCTTTTTGAACTTAGAAAAACAAAATCGTATTAATAGACAAATTAAAACACTGATTGATGATCAAGGTAATACAATTCAAAATCCAAATGTTTCATTTGAAGTACATCGTTGTTACTCTAAATTATATAAGCATAAACCTGTATCCGACTTTGATTGGGATCTTTTTCAATCAAGAAACATCCCGAAATTGAATGTGCAGATGAAAGATTCTTTAGAAGGTCCTTTGGTAATTGACGAGGTTTTTCAAGTTATTACAAATATGAAAAATAATAAATCCCCAGGAATGGATGGTTTTACAGTTGAATTTCTAAAGTTTTTTTGGGGCAGTATAAAGTATTTTTACTTCGATCATTGAATTATGCATATTTTAATGGTCATATGACTGAAGCGCATAAAATGGGAGTGATTACATTAATACCAAAAGGAAATAAAGATAGAAAATTGTTATCAAACTGGAGACCTATTTCTTTATTAAAGTGATCCAGGTAAAGTGTCAGATATTGCACAAAATGACATTTGAGACTTCAATCCCATATCAATATCATTGTAAAGTACAATTGAAAGATTTGTGAAAGTTTGAAGGAAAACGAACACTGTTTACCTAGTGAAAAAACGAATATTGAGTTCATATTTTATCACCGAATACTGATGGCTTGTCGTAGAATTGCAACAGTTATAACTGGCAGCCTATGACGATATATCCGCACCCGTGTATGTTTACATAATGCGGTATACAAAATTCCTGGAATTCGCGCACGTGTTGGATCAAAGTTCTCTAGGTCGGGAATGTTTCCCACGCTCGGACGTAATCAGCTGAAACAAGTGTACTTTTTATCTAAAGCGTTAATCAACGTGATTGAAATAAAAAATTTAAATGATAATTATCTTCATACTAAAGGGACATTTGAAAAAATCTAACCCTATTTTATTCTTCTCTTACCATAAGCTAAACAACACGGCAGAAGAGAAACGAGGAAGCTCCAATTATTTTTCGTGGAGTTAGACACTTTACCTGGATCACTTTAAATGTTATATATAAAATAGCTTCATCTTGTATTGCAAACCGGATCAAACAAATATTACCTTTTGTGATTAATGAAAGTCAAAAGGGTTTCATGTTTGGACGATTTATTGGGGAAAATATACGTCTTTTGTTTGATTTAATGTTATACACGGATTTAAATGATATTCCTGGACTTTTGTTGATAATAGATTTTGAAAAAGCCTTCGACTCAATATCACACGACTTTATTTTTCAGGCTCTGGACTTTTTTAATTTTGGTGATTCAATAAAATCATGGATTAAACTTTTTTATGAGAATGCATCGTCATGCGCTATGGTCAATGGTCATGTGACAAACAGATTTAATATAGAAAGAGGATGTCGTCAAGGTGACCCTCTGTCTCCATACATTTTTCTTTTATGTGCAGAAATATTAAGTATAATGGTAAGAAAATGTGATGGTATAAATAGGATAAAAATAGCAAATATTCAGCACAAAATAATTCAGTATGCTGATGATACTCTAATTACTTTACATGGTACAGAAGATGATTTGAAGAAAACGATAGAAATTTTAAATACTTTTGAAGCTGCATCAGGGTTGAGTTTAAATAAACACAAAACTAAAGTAATGTGGATAGGGAGATATAAAGAAAGGAAAGATTCTTTGTGTACGGAAGAAAATTTAGATTGGGTTTTTGATGGTTATTTTAAATATTTAGGCATCGATTTCTCGGGTGACTTGCACGATATGGTTGATCATAATTTGTATACACAAATTTTACATATTAACTCTCAAATGACTCTCTGGTTGAAAAGATCGTTAACAGTGTTTGGTAGAATAATAGTTGTAAAATCCTTATTAGTATCAAAGTTAAATTATTTATTTTTATCATTACCGAACCCCTCTGATGAAATTATGAAATTATTACAAAAGTCATTTTTTGAATTTATTTGGAATCATAAACCTGACAAAATAAGTAGGAAACAAATGATACAACCCTATCATTTGGGAGGAGCCAAAATGATAGATATATACTCACATGTTCATTCATTGAAAATATCATGGATGAGAAGATACTTTTTTGGTAATATAGATTCTTTTATTGATAATTTAATGCATACATTTATGCCCAAAAATTGTCAATTGAACCCTACTTTTGGTGATGTTCACTTTTTAAGATTGTCAATAGGTGCAACTAACCCGTTTTGGAAAAATGTTTTTTTGGCTTATAGTATTTTACAGTCTAAAAGTTTTCGCGATATATCTTTTCAGCTTCTATGGTTTAATATTCATATTCAGGTGAATACCGGGTGTGTATTTTATAGGTCTTGGTACGAAAAGGGTATAATATGTATTAACGATTTGTTAGATGAAGATGGAACTTTTTTGTCACTCAATGAATTTAAATTGAAATATCAAATTACAGTTAATTTTTTGCAATACTTTGGCCTATGTGAAGCTATTAAATCTGGTTTCAATAACCGCTGTGGTATTTTTGTGAAAATGGAACAGCCTTTAAGATTAGATTTAATTTCCCTTATTTGTCAATTTCGAAAAGGATGCTCGCATATATATGCTTTATTATTACAACAAAAAAGGGAAGAATGTAAAAGCTATACAAAATGGAAAAGGTTTTTTAATATTGATGAATCCATATGGCAGAAATATTGTGCTCTTGCATTTAATTGTTCTATTGATGTTAATTTACGTTGGTTTCAATTTACAATATTACATAGAATTTTGTTTACAAACGACATATTGTTTAAATTGAACATGGTTGAAACTGAATTATGTTCCTTTTGTAATGCTCATACTGAAACAATTACTCATTTATTTTGTGATTGCCAATTTGTTAAAATTATATGGGCAAAACTAGAAAGATGGATTAACATAAGTGCTGGTTGTAACATACATTTTACAAATGAAAATATATTGTTTGGATTAAGAGGTTTAAATAATAGAGCAATAAACTGTTTATTGTTCGTTAGTAAGCAAATAATATTTCGAAGTAAACTAGTGAATAAAATACCTGTATTTTCTCAGTTTAAATCAGCTTCAATTTCATATTATAAAAAAGAAAAATATATATTTAGTTTGAAAGGTCATGGTAAATACTTTGATAAAAAATGGTTTTCCTTGAGAAGTATGTTTTCTGATATTGTTTAATTAGTTATATTTATACAAAGAAATTATACGACGGTTCATTTATGGTTCATTTATTGTTATTGTTATGATATGTTTGTAAATGTCATGCTATGTTTAATTTTGTTTTACTTATACCAATAAATGCCCTGTGGAGGGAGAAAAAAAAAAAAAATTAAAAAGAATAAGTGTAGGAACAATCCTGCCAAGTTTTTTTTTCTCAAAACCTTTTCGTTAAAAGGTTACGTTATTTTGATTAGGAATCAACAAATGACATGTGGTCTGAAAAATATGAAAAGTATATACAGACGGGCATGAACAAAATGGATGCCATAGAAAAAGCAAATGCAAAGACTTCATGGGCGGTCAAGAAATGTTTTTTCAATATCTATATAAGGACTTTCTGATCAGCTATTTGCATCTGAAAGATGATATCGCCCATGAGGAAGTAGTGACAGATCTTGAAGAAAAGGTGGAAAAGGGCATGGATATTGACAAGGCCTTGAGAAGAGTGATACCTAAACATCGATTCAAATTCAATGCTTTGTTTTATCAAGATGACGATGAAGGCGATGATGATGATGATGATAAATAGCACCATTGCGTTACGTGTACACATTATGTCGGAGAAAATGTTACATACACATAGAGGCAAATGATAAACAACAACAACGATCTAGTTATGAAAGTAGCATATAGGAATTTAATACAGCGGTTTCCCAATCATATCTTTGATTTTCTCTCCCGTATTTGCTCATTTGGACAATGAGTGAACATATTGATATCAGTGATAAGTTTAAGATTGATTTAAATACGTACTTATTGAATATTTCATTAATGCATTTTTGTTTGAAACCCAGTAAATCTTCTATTTGTATTTGTTTGTCTTTTTATTTTTTCTCTTCAGCGCTATATACAAATTGTTATTATTATTCAGTTTGATGTTATATAATGCACAATAAATAAGACAAAACCACATCTCGACTGTATGGACGACTTAATTTGTGTCTGTTGAACAACAATGAAATCCTTAGTGAGAGTCTTTGCATGGTTGGTTTAAAATCAGACTAAGAACAAATGGCTGCTATGAAAAAATATATAACGCAAATCACACATACATGTATACATACATATGTACATACATACATACGCACATACAAACACAAACGCCATGATACACACATGAAGATTACTATAACATTACTCCGTAGGTCAAACTATCACTTTAATTTTGAAATATTATAAAAATAAATAATTAAAAAATAAGGGTCTCAACAATGGAGATTGAAATTTACAGAAAAAACAACGAACCAGATGTCGCTTTATCTATTAGTTGTAAAAGGAAGGTAGTACAAAGGGGCAGGACAAAACCGCTAGCTAGATTTGTGAGTGCATGAGTTTGGTCCCATTATTATAGTCGGAAGTCATTCTAGATCCCTTTAACTGGGTTTCAATATGTTACCATAGCATCATAGTGCCCATCAGGGGTGCCCATTCTAAGCTCTCAAAATGTCAACATCGTTCAGAAGTAGACTTTATCTAGTCCAATGTAAAGTGTGTTTGACCAATAAGTAATAGTTGTTAAAATAACTACCACTAGCAAATTTATGGCTGACAACATAATGATCCCCAGTGAGCACCGTCCTTGTTTTCTCTCACAATTCTTCATAAAACTCCTCTTTTTGCGCTAGGTACATGGAAACTCTCGTTCACACATTACTATTAAAATCAAGGGGATTGGTTAGATTTCACGTATTCACTCACTACAATATGCATTTGAATTATTTCACACAACAATCAATAATGTCTATTATTAGAGGATTACTGGCCTCTGTCAACCTCTACCACACCATGAGTCCAATCCCAGAGTTGGTCCTCCCGTACATGCGTCATATTTTATTTTGTAAAAAGATGTTTCGACATTAAAACAAATATTTTATCAAATAGCTGAAGATTACTTTGAAACAGTGTGAAAAACAGAAATATATGTCTCATTCAAGAACACAATTATGTCGATGCCTGTCAATAATTCCATTCCTCACAGGCCCACACACCATTACACTAAAGTATCACAACAATATACTCCTCACTCTACCCCCTCCCCACATCTCTCACCCCTCTAAAATTAAAGGGACTTTGCCCAAACATTGCCCCAAATCCACCAAACTTTATATGCGGGGGGATTCAAGTGGTTTTCTTATAGCTTATTGTATTAAAAGCACGGGACAGTTTTCGGTTTTTCAAATGTCTATTTCGGTCAAAAGATATTTACGATTGAAGTGTTCAGATATGAAATTGTGTACGGGATAATTCCATGTCGTGTACAAAGTAAGTACACTGAGTTAGTGAATATAACTTTGTATGTTTTTTTTCATCATATATCTCAGCCAAAAAACATCAAATAAACGTGACATTTTCACACACCCAGCTAGCCACCTGACGTTGGGCCGATGTCGGAATTTGGTTGCCGGATGTCGGCATATCGCCGTTGGCTCGAGGTTAAAATGTCAGCCAGCCCAACATCGTCACGACGTCATTTTTGTGATATATTGGCATAAGGTCATTTTCCGACAATGGCCCAACATCATGTCATGAGATGATGTTGGGCCATTGTCGGAAAATGACGTTATGCCAATATATCACAAAAATGACGTCGTGACGATGTTGGGCTGGCGGACATTTTAACCTCGAGCCAACGGCGATATGCCGACATCCGGCAACCAAATTCCGACAACGGCCCAACGTCAGGTGGCTAGCTGGGACAGAGTGTTTATACGGGATTACAATAAAATGCGAAAAAATATAATATGTAGAAAGAAAAGAGAAATAAAACCTGAGGGAACAGAGCGATATATCAACCATCCCTGACAATGATAGTGAATGTTACTCTAGATTCACTGGATGTACCGGAATGTCTTTTATTAATTTCAGTGTCGCCCATAGGAGGGGAACAGATCCGGGGGGGGGGGGGGGTTCCAAAAAGGAAAGTGCCCCCTTGCCCCCCCCCCCCTCCAATCCACGCCAGTGAGATTGATATCAACAGAGTCATACTGTTACGGTTAATGCAATATGGGAACACCTGTCTAAAGGTTGACACACACAGCTTGAGGTTCGTAAAAAGGCCTACAAACAGGATAGAAAAATAATTCTTAAATTCCTAGATACTGTCCTCCTTTTGCGGATATTCGTCAAGTTCGGTAAAACATTTCATGAGTTACATCGATAAAACGTTCATTGATGTTATGAAATGTGATAGTTTACATCCCGCATTATGTTAATAGGATAGTTGAGTTCTGGTAGAGAGAGTACAGTTTTAGTCAAACTGAATTTTATTAACCAAAACCTGCACCACTACATTACAAACTAATAGTAATAACTCCACCATGCTCAAAAGGAATTAAACAAAAATTACAAACGACTAAGTAAAAAGCCTGCTATCTTTCAAAAAGAGCTGTTTAAACTAAAGAGGTCGCTTTCAAAATACACATTTGTTTATACCATTTTAAATAAAATATTGTGCATGTGATGTTTTGTTGAAATAGTGATTAGATAGAGAAATAATCAAAAACTATCTAAAAACCTCTTTTGAAAATTTTTGAAAGAAGAAGCATTTTTAACGGCTGGTTCAAAATTATCAAATACTTGCAGTGGGGCCCCACATTTATTACAAATGGTTATGTTTCTGGATATTTCAGCCGTTTCTGAACCGATTTTGATCAAATAAAGTTTATTCTGCCGTTAAAATTGTATACTCTTTCAAATTTAACACTCAGTTTTTCATTATATGACAAAACAATTATTTTGTGTAGCGCCCTCTCTACCAAAACTCAACTATCCCTTTAAGTAAGTGTGCTGTGGTTCGTTGATTTGGGGCCCCATCTTTAATGTGAAGGTCGACGGGTCCATGCCTTATCCGATGTGGCAGGGAAAGTTGTCCGTGTGTTCAGGGCAAATTAAAACAAGGGATATCTGTCAAAATCACTCCGTAAATGTGTGTTTTTTGTATGTGTCACGTGTAAAAAGCAATGTTTCGTGGCATATACTCAGTTCAATTTGTATTTATTCAAGTTCATTTTATTGAATTAACACCCATACACTTTTATGTTGTATGAGTGAAGTCAAACTCGCGTCATTGTGACGTCATGAATGAGTTCAGTGTGTAGTATGAGTAAATGATTACTGTTCGTTTGATGTCCGCACGCATGTTTGTATGTCTGTATGTTTGAGTGTGTATGTGCGTCAGTCCGTTTGTATGAAGGCTCGAAAACTGACAAAAATATGATTTTAAAACTGTCCGAATGACGTCACTGCCAATTATCCCTAGCTGGACACGTATCCATGTCACACCGGCAAATATATAGCGCCACTTACGAGAGAGATATGCACAACGAGGAAGGTCTGCATGCACAACCATGTCATAATTATGATCGCCAGTAGGCGCGATTCTCGACTGGCAGCGATCAATGATTTAGGCGGCGCTTTCGAGGGTCTAGATTATTGACTACAATTAGCCCTCTATTTCTACCCACGATAATAAAATTAAATAATAATAGGTTCGATTTATATAGCGCCTAATATGATACAATATCATTTATATAAACGCTTTACAATATTATTACCCTGGTAGATACAATACAAACCAGCACACCGTATGTGCACCATCTCTACTTCCTTGGGAGCATCCCTTCCAAGCGGTTCATGGGCATTGAGAAGATCCTTCACATATATAGGCTTTCACCCCCTACCTGGAATATGTCCTGGATATATTAGTTAGCGCCCCAGTGTGGAAACTATATGATTCACGGGGAGCTGAGAAGTTGCACAAAATCGTTTTGTTGGTTGGGTTGTACAATATAGTGGTCATGTAAGACGTCATCAAAAACCTATTTTTTAGAATTTCAAAATTTGAACTTCATTTTCCGAAAGAGCATAACAAATAATGTCCAAATGTTGAAAATCAATCGAATATGTTAAGTATTGACTGAGATATGCCCAACTTAATTAATTCATTTCAATAGGAAATCACTGTTATTTTCCTCTGGTTCATAACGTCACAAACCAGAGCAAAATAACAGTAATTTCCTATTATTCGGATGGTCATATCTCAGCCAATATATCACGTATTCGATTGATTTTCAATCCTAGTGCATTATTTGTTATGCTTTTTCGGAAAATGAAGTTCAAATTGAAATATTCTAAAAATAGATTTGTATGATGTCACAGCTCCGATACTGAACGGTCATGGGAAATAATGCAACTCGATGCAACAATGTTGGCATATATTTAACATTAGTGTGAAGTTGCTGTCGCTTTTATTGTTTATTTTTTTCTTCAAACGCTACCCCAGATAACAATGCTATAGTCGGCACCGTCGCGGTTGGCAAAACAACGTTAAGCCAACGTTGGCCTAAGGTAAATTTACAACCACATTTTTGCAGTCGGCGAGCTGACGTTAAAACGACGGTAAGCCAACGTCGTCTGTTGACTGTTGGCAAACTGATTGGCAAATGTACGTTGAAACAACGTTGGGTGATAGTTGGACGAACAATCATATTTCTATGGTCGAAAAACAAACGTTGGGCCAACGTTTCGCCTACTACGACATTGTGTCGATGAGTGGCGTTGGATATTGGTTGGCTAGTTGACGTCGTACTAACGTTTGGCAAACAACCAAATTTCGACGGTAGGCAAGCTAACGTTATACCAACGTTTCTCCTACTACGAAATTGTGTCAATGACTTGCGTTGGATATTGGTTGGCTTGTGAACGTCAGACCAACGTTAAATACACAACCACATTTCGACGGTATGATAGTCAACGTTGAGCCAACGTTTCGCCGACTACAATATTCGGTCAATGAGTGGCGTTATATATTGGTTGGCTAGTTGACGTCAAACCAACGTTTGACAAACAACCACATTACGACGGTAGGCAAGCCAACGTTGGGCCAACATTTCGCCTACTACAACATTCGGCCAATGCGTGGCGTTGGATATTGGTTGGCTAGTTGACGTCAGACCAATGTTTGACATACAACCACATTTCGACAATAGGCAAGCCAACGTTGAGTCAACGTTTCGCCTACTACGTAATTACGTCAATGAATGGCGTTCCAAATTGGTTGGCTAGCTGACGTCAAAGCAACATTTGACAAGCAACCACATTTCGACGGTAGGCAAGCTAACGTTAGGCCAACGTTTCGCCTACTACAACATTCGGTCAATGAGCGACGTTGGATATTGGTTGGCTAGCTGACGTCAAACCAACCTTTAACAAACAACCACATTTCGACGGTAGGCAAGCCAACGTTAGGCCAACGTTTCGCCTACTACAACATTCGGTCAATGGGCGACGTTTGATATTGGTTGGCTAGTTGACGTCAAGCCAACCTATAACAAACAACCACATTTCGACGGTAGGCAAGCCAACATTAGGCCAACGTTTCGCCTACTACAACATTCGGTCAATGAGCGACGTTGGATATTGGTTGGCTAGTTGACGTCAGACCAATGTTTGACATACAACCACATTTCGACAATAGGCAAGCCAACGTTGAGTCAACGTTTCGCCTACTACGTAATTACGTCAATGAATCGCGTTCCAAATTGGTTGGCTAGCTGACGTCAAAGCAACATTTGACAAGCAACCACATTTCGACGGTAGGCAAGCTAACGTTAGGCCAACGTTTTGCCTACTACAACATTCGGTCAATGAGCGACGTTGGATATTGGTTGGCTAGCTGACGTCAAACCAACCTTTAACAAACAACCACATTTCGACGGTAGGCAAGCCAACGTTAGGCCAACGTTTCGCCTACTACAACATTCGGTCAATGGGCGACGTTTGATATTGGTTGGCTAGTTGACGTCAAGCCAACCTATAACAAACAACCACATTTCGACGGTAGGCAAGCCAACATTAGGCCAACGTTTCGCCTACTACAACATTCGGTCAATGAGCGACGTTGGATATTGGTTGGCTAGTTGACGTCAAACCAACCTTTAACAAACAATCACATTTCGACGGTGGGCAAGCCAACGTTAGGCCAACATTTCGCCTACTACAACATTTGGTTAATGAGCGACGTTGGATATTGGTTGGCTAGTTGACGTCAAACCAACCTTTAACAAACAACCACATTTCGACGGTAGGCAAGCCAGCGTTAGGCCAACATTTTGCCTACTACGTAGTGTCGTTATTGGTTGGTTGAATGAGATTTGGCCAACGATGAAATGATAGCAACAGAATTATGATACAATTGATGAATACTTATTATTAATCATAACATTTTCCCGCCCAATTTGACACTTTTTCAATCGAAATCATTCAAATTCACGCATTGTCGTGTAATTGTTGGAATCGGTCTTTCAAATTCCGAATAAGTGCATACGCATAAGCTATCGTGAATAGACACCCGAGTACATTAATTACGGGCACTACCCAGCAAACACAAAACGTTTACAAAACGTTTACAAAACGTTTTTATTAGGTCACGTAGGTCTTCGTCTTTAATCAACGTTTACAAAACCTTTACAAAACGTTTGTATTAGGTCACGTAGGTCTTCGTCTTTAATCAACGTTTAAAAAACGTTCTTAAAACGTCTCCAGCGTCCGACAGGGTTTCTGCTGGTCCTTGCACTTGGAAGAAAATACATGAAAGGTTTTTTATTGTTTTTGGGGTAACGTTTAAACAACGTTTTAAAAAGGTCCATTTGGCACGTTTTAAAAACGTTTTCAATCTTCCACAAATACACGTTTTAAAACGTTTTCACATAACGTCCAAATAACCAACTTTGAACCTGTTTAGAACGTTCAGAAAACGTTCAATTGTTAGTTGGGTAGCATTCACGAATGTGCAGCCAAATAATCGTTTGATGAAATTATAATTTATAATGAAAATACAAATAAGATAATAATAATGTTTCGATTTATATAGCGCCTAATAAAGATATTATTACCCCGGTCATCGGGGGGTCATCGGACACACTCACAATCAATCCACACGTGCACTTTCTGATCCCTTGGGAGCAAAGCATGCTGGTCAATAGGGCGCAGTCCACGATATAATGGTAGAACGCAGCAATATTGGATTAATTGTCTTGCTTAATTAAGGACAAACGAGAACGCGAACATTTTGCCACACCACGTCTACAAATTTTCACGGTTCAAGTTATGTTATTATATTATGAACACCACTACACCAGTATGGTTTTAGAGCAGGCTGATGAATGCGAAGTTTATGGCATTGATCAATTTAATTCATCAACTGTGTACGAATCAGTGACAAAAATGCTGGAAGTGTTACAAACAGAATCTTCTTAGATTTCGCAAAGGACTAACAACACTTTTCCCTATAGTGCATGTTCATGTTCATGAAATTCGCATAGACTTTGTACACATCCAACTCGGTGCCCGTGGTCAAGGGGTATTTATCCGATATCACTCTAACTTATGATGTTTTTTCTTCTTGATTACCGATTACATTATGGAGTTTCAAAATGATCTGTAGTGGTACCAGCGTTTTTCCTCATTTGTATAAACGATTTCCAAACCTACGTTATTATTTCCATTTGGGATTGTTTGCAGATGATTTTTAGCCGGTTTCTCACTTTTTAGAGAGTATTTACACATAGATTTAAATGTAATGAGGTCAAATATTGACGCATTTCATATAGGTGTAAAGAAAATATATTATACCAAATTAATGCTTTTTAGAAATCGTTACCGAGAAAACAGTTTTTTGGTATCAAGGATTCGTATTAAAGGATAGTTGAGTTGAGTTTTGGTATATAGAGGCCGTTACACAATATTTGTGTGAGATAATTAAAAACGGAGTGTCGAGTTTGAAAGAGCATACAATTGTAATGACAGAATAAACTAAATTTGATCAAAATTGTTTCAGAAAAGCCTAAGATATCCATAAACCTAACATTTTAATAATTGTAGGGAACGGAAAATATAACTTTGAATCGGCCGCTAACAAATTTCAAAATTGCTTCTTCTTTTTAGAAAGGTACTATTAAAGATGTTTTTGAATAATTGTTGATTTATTTGTAATGGTTAAAACCAATATGCTTTTTACTTAGTCATTTGTAATTTGTTGTGTTATTAATTTCGAGCATGGTGGAGTAAGTTATAACTGTTTGTTTGCAATGTAATGATGCAGGTTTTAGTTACTAAAGCTCAGGTTAACCAAAGCTGAACTCTCTTTATCAAAACTCAACTATCCTTTTAATGAAAACACAAGTGGATTGCACTTCATTTGTAGTAATATAGATACAAATATTACGAAAAAAAGATTGAACCACTGCTATATATTTCACGGGGAAAATTGATTAACAAAATGCAAGATAGCTAAATCAAGACAGATATAGGGAAACAGTCCATTTCATACATTGGGGCAGTAATTTTAGATGAATCTCCATGCGACTTAAAATGTACAATGTCACGATATGGATTTCTTAAATTGTACAATAATTAAAATATATTTTAATTATGTTCTACCAACAATGTATGAAAACGTTTTTGGAACATTTTGGATTGTTGTAATATTATCGATAATACAATGTGCAGTATATACTTGTATTGCTTATATAGGTGTTCAAGGGCTAGTTTTGACTAGTATACTATGCAATGTCTATCCTTTTTAATAAATGACGGGAAATTGTGAAATATTGTACATTATATGATTTTGTTAAATTTGTAAATTGCTATCGGGGTTCATGATCGATTATAAACGATCATAATAGTGAAAAGAAAAATTCCTATTTTTGCTATTATTTGTATTGAAAACAGTATTATCATGTCCCTGTTTTCTATATAATTTGTTGTAATATTATCGATAATATAATGTGCAGTATATACTTGTATTGTTTATATAGTTGTTCAAGGGCTAGTTTTGACTAATCTACTATGCAATGTCTATCCTTTTTAATAAATGACGGGAAATTGTGAAATATTGTACATTATATTATTTTGTTGAATTGGTAAATTAATACAATTAAATTAAATTTTATTAACAAAATATTGGGGGTGCAAAGCCCCCTCTTTATTCACTTTGATACACCTATTAATTAGTGATTTATGATCGGTAAAGGTTCGTTCCGCAATCGATCCCAATGCGTCGTAAGTGGGCCGACATTGGGTGATTTCAAGTATGGTGTTTAAGGCCGGTGTTAGTGTTTATTACACACAAGCGCCAGTTTTATAAACACTAACACCAGCCCTAAACACCATACTTGAAATCACCCATTGGGCCAACGCAGAATTGCTATCGGGGTTCATGATCGATTATAAACGATCATAATAGTGAACAGAAAAATTCCTATTTTTGCTATTATTTGTATTGAAAACAGTGTTATCATGTCCTTGTTTTTCTATATAATTTATAAAACTATAAATGACACCTGAATAATAGTCTTATGAATATGATTCAAAGGCTGATTATTTTAGAATCTACTCTCGGCAATTACTAACTATTAACAAATGTACATAGTATGTATAGGTATATATATACTAAGTCGATTGCATAGTATATTGTTAAGACGATAGGATAGGATAGGATAGGATAGAATGATAGGTAGATTAGGTGTAGGATAAGGATGTAGGATTTAGTGGTTGCATGACGGAAGTGTAAAATTTGTAACACCATTCAAGCCTATTAATCATTTTGTTTTAATAATTGTTCGTATTGTTGTTCGTATTGTTGGCCCGAGGTTGGCCCGAGGTTGGCCCGAGGTTGGCCCGAGGTTGGCCCGAGGTTGGCCCGAGGTTGGCCCGAGGTTGGCCCGAGGTTGGCCCGAGGTTGGCCCGAGGTTGGCCCGAGGTTGGCCCGAGGTTGGCCCGAGGTTGGCCCGAGGTTGGCCCGAGGTTGGCCCGAGGTTGGCCCGAGGTTGGCCCGAGGTTGGCCCGAGGTTGGCCCGAGGTTGGCCCGAGGTTGGCCCGAGGTTGGCCCGAGGTTGGCCCGAGGTTGGCCCGAGGTTGGCCCGAGGTTGGCCCGAGGTTGGCCCGAGGTTGGCCCGAGGTTGGCCCGAGGTTGGCCCGAGGTTGGCCCGAGGTTGGCCCGAGGTTGGCCCGAGGTTGGCCCGAGGTTGGCCCGAGGTTGGCCCGAGGTTGGCCCGAGGTTGGCCCGAGGTTGGCCCGAGGTTGGCCCGAGGTTGGCCCGAGGTTGGCCCAATGTCATAATTAGCCAACTGAAAGGTTGGGCAAGGGTTGGGAAAACGTTGGCCCAACACTTGTACGACGTTGGCTTGTTGGGTTGGGCCAACGAGGGCCCAGCGGCAAGAATGACGTGGGCAAAACGTCACGTTTTAACGTTGGCCCGACATTGACTTACATAGTCGTATTAACGTTGGGGTTTAGTCGGCTCAATGTTGGCTTGACGTCAGAAATAGCAAAATAAATGGTTGGGCAAACGTTGGCTCAGCATTGGCAATTGACGTTGTCGTATGGGGGTTGGGTCAACGAGGGCCCAGCAGCAAGAATGACGTGGGCTAGACGTCACGTTTTGACGTTGGCCCAACATGACCGCCTACATTGGGCCAACGATGGGCCAACGTAGCATTGTTATCTGGGCATATACTTGATGGAATTTTAGACCTCTCCATTTCAGTACATATTGTATTAATCACTAATCACTGTTTGCACTTGACAACAAAGTTACTAGATCCCTTTAAGAATAAATTAGTACAATGTTCATCTAAAGAACAAACTAAAAGACAAAAATAAATTAAATACTTGTGACATCCACAATGTAGTTCAGGTTAAACATGTCAATACTTGTCTGAGACCATGGCTAGGTGGTGTTTTTGGTCAAGAAAGAACAGCAAGTTAAGTCATATCATTTAACATGTACCACCACTAATAACTGAGTCTAAATTGATTTTACTCCACCCTCTTCGAACTTAAAGGGTCGCATGTAAAGTGTCAAGTCCACGAAAATTACTAGGAGCCGTAGGAGGTTCCTCGTTTTTCTTCTACCGTGTTGTCATGGTTGTTTAGCTTATTATATGGTAAGAGAAGAATAAAATAGGGTTAGATTTTTTTCAAATGGCCCTTTAGCATGACAATATCTATCATTCAGCTCACGAGCGTTAATTAACGGTCATAAACCTCATAAACGTCATACAGTAAATCGTTTTAAAAGGTGACGCATATTTTCGTTTGTTTTTTTTTTAACCAGAAAAGTAATGTTCTTTTCAATAAATTGTTTACACATCATTCGGACATATCTTGTGGTGTGGCAAGATTGGTAGAGCGCGCGCTTTCCGATCATGAGATCCCGGGTTCGAACCCTGCCCACTGCCTTTGTCCTTCGGCAAGACAATTTATCCACAATTGCTGCTCTCTACCCAGGTGTATAAATGGGGACCCGGTAGGAGGTGAAAGCCTTTATGTGAACGATCTTCTTGAGCCCATGAGCGCTTGGAAGGAATGCTCCCCAGGGAGTGGAGATGGTGCACACAATGTGTGCTGGTCTGCATTGTATCCTATGACCGGGGGTAATATTATCATTGTAAAGCGCTTAGAGATGATTATCAATCATATTAGGCGCTATATAAATCGAGATTATTATTATTATATCTTGCAATGATTTAAGTACAGTATTGAAGTCTCAAATGTTATTTTGGGGCAATATCTGATACTTTATAGGTGCACCTTAAACATCGGCCGCCCAAAGGTCCTCAATTACACCCCTCTATGACCTACTTTACACATATTATGACCTCCCAACTACTTATTTCAACCACTTCACCGTCTTGTTCGTTGTACCATGGGCGTCGATACTTACGTAATACCTATTCATCAGGGGGGATGAATGAATAGATCATCCCCCCTGATGAATGGGTATCAATGACAGATCGACGCCCATGCGTTGTACATTCAACTTTACGACAAAACAGGGACTGACCAGGCCGATAATGACCTACAAACTTTCACTAAGATCAAACACATTACCCGCGGACGTACTTTTTGGGAGTGAACTTCAATTTAACTCGTACTTTTCCCCCTTTCCAACGTAGCCCATGCATAAATCAATGAAATTAATCCAAACTTGACACAATCTTAATTAACAGGAAACAATCTACCAATCAAATACATTACTCCACCTACCTATTTTGCTATTTTATCCCTTCTTTAGGGAAGTTCCCCCAAGATTTGCTTCAACTTAATCCTAACAAAGATCAATGATATTAAGCCGACATTATTGAACACAGTCTTAATTAACAACAAGCAGTCCAACGAATGATACAATAAAGATCAATGACTCTAAGCCGAAATTAAACACAGTCTTAATTAACAACTAACAAGCCAATGAATGATTCCATTTCAACATCTCTTAGTCCATACGACTATTTTCTTTGTTTAACCACATATCGATTCAAGACATTCAACCGAACTTGGCGCATATATCAATCATCGAACTAATTAACTCCAATTAAATACAGTAATTAACCTAATTAACTTTCAAGGTTGTCTATACTGCCCCAATACTCTTCTCACACACACACGCATACATACACTAACAAACACACACAAACACACGAAAACACACACAAACACACGTGGTACGTGTTATGCCAACCATGAAAAAACTTCACACAAGCAAGCATATGCACTCACGCACGTGTGTATGTATGTATTATGCCAACCATGAACAAACTTGCAAAACCAAGTACTTTGCATTTTCCAGTCACCCTGACCCCTTGCTTCCGAAAATCACACACTCACACATACACACACCCACACACACAAACACACGCACACACACACACACGCGCTCACACACACACACACACACATACACACACAATACAAGCGAGTCAACATTATCCTTTTACTCTTGCATGTACCACCGCACTATGCAAACTATGTACTATGGGAGTAAGCTTAGACAAGGAGTGATGCGAGAGGGCGCTATAATATGAATGTAAGAATGGCCCAAGTCCTGGAATTGGGTCATTCTAACATCCATACTAGATTTCACTCACTCATTTTAGGCACTTCCGGGGGGGGGGGGGGAATTAAGGTTAATCCTTTATACAACAGATAGGCCCATGTATAAGCAACAATTTCACATGTTTAACTCAATTTGGCCAAAAATTGGACTTTGGTCGATTGTATATGCAGGTCTTCACTTGTATCCGTGGATGGCTGTGGGCAGTTCTCAAAGGCGATAGAGACATCAGAGTCCTCATCTTGCAAGATCGTGCCTAAATCTCAGAAGCACACCCAGACGCACACGGCGGGACAATTGACGTTTAAGGCGTCTTGTCATTTAAAAACGCCGCGGCTTTCATGGGCTTTCCTGATAATCCGACTTAGTGTTGAAATCTCGATTAGCATCCACTTCAAGTTTTTTCAAAAGAAAAGACGAATAGCACGATATCCGGGTGATTATGTAAGGCGCAGTCGCGCGGTGGAAAGCAATATCGATCCGTCTATTGATATCACGTAATTACTCGCCAAGCCTGGGACAAAGTACGAGCCTAGCTTGATAATCCGTCTTTTGTGATCGTAAAACTGAGAAAGTCAAAGGACAACCCCGGACCGCTGCGCCACATATAATCACCTGGATATCGTGCTCTATTTAAGACTTCGTCTTTATTTTGAAAAAAATTGAAGCGTTCAGTTTCAGCTTTCTAGTGGATGCTAATCGAGATTTCAACACAAAGTCGGATTATCAGGAAAGCCCATGAAAGCCGCGGGGTTTTTAAATGACAAGACGCCTAAAGGCTGACCGCAATATGGTGGACATGCTGAACCGCACAATTCGAAAACTTTACCAATTAGGCAATCATCAACTTTGCAAGAACATCCAGACAGAGAAAGAAAATGACTGTTAGCAAAAACGTTTTTGCTGGGTTTGAAAAAACAAAGCGTAATGGCTAATCAATTATTGCTGAGTGGTTACGAAAGAGAGAGTTTATTTTTGGTTTAGAGGACACTTCAATAAATAATTCATCTGAATACTTGTAAGTGCACGTGATCTGTAAGATAAAATTTGATCAAAATCGATTCAGGAACAGCTGAAATATCAATAAGATATATATGATTGGAATAAATGTGGGGCCCACAGGGCAAGTACACTTTCTGTTCGGACCAGAAAGATTGCATGATATACTAGTTTACTTTCACGATCCGGACAGTAGAGCAAAGGGTTAGTGTGGAGGTTAAAACAAATCCTAACAATCGCCTCTATGTTTAAAAAAAACCCATACAAATCATAAAAATCACCTTCAGGTTTGAAACAATCCTACAAATTATGAAAATCACCTCCAGGTTTAAACAAATCATAGAAATCATAAAAATCACCTTTGTGTTAAAAATTTTTTTTTTTTTAAAGAAACGCTTTTTAGGTTAAAAGAAAATCATACAAATCATAAAATTGCCTAAGTTACGTTTAAAAAAAATCATAAAATCCATAAAAAATTGCCTTAAGGTTAAAAACAAAACATGCAAATCATACAAATTTAAAAAAAAGAATTAGATTGTTGTAAGGACCGCTAGTCATAAGGACCGCTAGTCATAAGGACCGCTATTCATAACGTGTACCTTCCTATACGTGAAGGACCGCTATTCATAATACGAAAAGGGGGTCGCTATTCATAGAGGCATAAGGACCGTTATTCATAAGGACCGTTATTCATAATGTGGGATGAGGGTCACTATTAATAATTCACATTGAGGGTCATTACTCATAACGACCGCTATTCATAATACAAAATCGGGGTCGCTATTCATAAACATGAAGAAGGGGCGCTACTCATAATTTATATTGGGGGTCACTACTCATAGGGAACGCTATTCATAATACGAAAATAGGGTCGCTATACATAATATTGAATGAGGGTCGCTAGTCATAATACGAGAAGAGGACCGCTATTCATAATACGAGAGTAGGACCGCTACCATAATACGAAATGGGGGTCGCTAGTCATAAAACGAGAAGAGGGTCGCTAGTCATAATATGGAATGAGGGTCGCTATATATTCAAATACGAGAAGAGGGTCGCTAGTCATAATACGAGAAGAGGGCCGCTACTCATAATACGAAATGGGGGTCGCTAGTCATAAAACGAGAAGAGGGTCGCTAGTCATAATATGGAATGAGGGTCGCTATATATTCATAATACGAGAAGAGGGTCGCTAGTCATAATACGAGAAGAGGGCCGCTACTCATAATACGGAATGAGGACCGCTAGTCATAATACGGGAAGGGGACCGCTACTCATAATACGGAATGAGGACCGATATTCATAATACGAGAAGAGCGTCGCTAGTCATAATACGAGAGTAGGACCGCTACTCATAATACGAAATGGGGGTCGCTGGTCATAATACGAGAAGAGGGTCGCTAGTCATAATATGGAATGAGCTGGGTCGCTTTATATTCATAATACGAGAAGAGGGTCGCTAGTCATAATACGAGAAGATAAGACCGCTACTCATAATACGGAATGAGGGTCGCTAGTCATAATATGAGAACCGGATCGCTACTCATAATATGGAATGGGGGTCGCTAGTCATAATGTGAGAAGAGGGTCGCTATTCATAATACATGCAGGCTACGCCATCTATGAACTACGAAAATTGTTGGTAATTATGTACATGTACAAAGGGAATACTGCGGGGAGGGTGGGCCGAATGGATGGGGGGGGGGGGGGGGGGGTGATGAGTCGCGTACGTTATTGGGCACGCCTTTTTTCTTTATTTGTTAAAGTGATCCAGGTAAAGTGTCTAACTCCACGACAAATACTTGGAGCTTCCTCGTTTCTCTTCTGACGTGTTGTTTAGCTTATGGTAAGAGAAGAATAAAATAGGGTTCGATTTTTTCAAATGTCCCTTTAGTATGAAGATAATTATCATTGAAAATCATTTTTTCAAAAGCGTTAGCTAACGGTTTTGATAAAAAGTCGTCGCTAAACACGTCCTGCAAGCGCGCGTGGGAAATGTTCCCGACCCACTGAACTTTGAGCCTAGCGTGCGCAAATTCCATGAATTCCGTACCGTCTGTAGCTGTATACACGGGTGCGGATATCGTCAAGATCAAACGGATGATTATTACTGCGACAAATCTACAACAGACCATCAGTATTCGGTGATAAAATATGAACTCAATATTCGTTTTTTTCACTAGGTAAACAGTGTGCGTTTTCTTTCAAACTTTCACAAATCTTTCAATTCTATTTTACAATGATATTGATATAGGATTGAAGTCTCAAATGTCAGTTTGTGCAATATCTGACACTTTACACGGATCACTTTAAGAAATGTATTGTGTTTGTAAAATAAGTATACAGTATATGTCATCAGGTTCGATTCCCACGACCTATTTAAGTTAACCGCATACCGCGCGCATTCGCGCGATTCCAGGAATGAGTTATATTTATTCGCCATGTGGCATAATGTGTGTTTTGATTTATTAAAGCTCAGTGATGAAGCAGACGTGAGTTTTATTTCTCTCCTGATCGACATTATACAAGTACATTCACAAAATGTATGTTTTCAATAAATGTTTTTGACAAATATTGGGGGCCGTGTTTCGCCCCCCCCCCCCCCCCTTATAGCTACGCCACAGCAATTAGGATGTCCCCCATCCAAATTTCCCTTTTTTATTATCATTTTGTTGCTTATTAATTTTGTATGGTTAACGAACCTCTTCTCGTATAGTGACCCTCATTCCATTATGAGTAGCGGTCCTCTTCTCGTATTATGAGTAGCGGTCCTCTTCTCGTATTATGACTAGCGACCCCCATTTCGTATTATGAATAGCGACCCTACTCTCGTATTATGACTAGCGACCCTCTTCTCGTATTATAAGTAGCGGTCCTCTTCTCGTATTATGAGTAGCGACCCTATTCTCGTATTATGAATAGCGGTCCTCATTCCGTATTATGAGTAGCGGTCCTACTCTCGTATTATGACTAGCGGTCCTCTTCTCGTATTATGAGTAGCGGTCCTCTTCTCGTATTAGCGTGCTTACGATCCTGGACCATAAGCACGGTCGACCGTAAAATACGAGTGCGCATCTGTTCTGCGCATGTATGACGTAATGCCTTATGGTCGACTAATTTTTGGTGAACAGTTTTCGCGCGATGTATGGTCGGGTCACCTGACTCGACCGTAAACATTTTACGGTCCACTAACTCACGGTCCAGGATCGTAAGCGCCCTATTATGAGTAGCGACCCTCTTCTCGTATTATGACTAGCGACCGTCATTAAGTATTATGAGTAGCGGTCCTACTCTCGTATTATGACTAGCGACCCTCTTCTCGTATTATGAATAGGGATCCCTATGAATAAAGACCCCGATTTTGTATTATGATTAGCGACCCTCTTCCCATATTATGAATAGCGACCCTCTTCTTGGATTATGAATAGCGGTCCTTATGAATAATGACCCTTATGTATAATGACCCTCTTCTCAAATTATGAATAGCGGTCCTTATGAATAGCGGTCCTTATGATTAGTGGTCCTTATGAGTAGCGGTCCTTATGACTAGCGGTCCTTATGACTAGCGAGCGGACCCCGTACAAAATACAATAATAATTGAATTTATAAAAAACAAAAATAAATTATTAGTATAGTTGTTTTTCCATCTCTGTCCTTCTTGCAATAGTTGTAACACACTGTATAGTCTATTAGTAGAAAATGATTGAATCGTAAATATATTAGATGCATTTTGAAACAAATAAAAAGAAATCTGATTAAACATTTATCAAAATCGAGATTTAAGTTTTACATTTTTAAATTTTTTTTTTTTTATTTTTTTTTTTTAAATCACGATTTTTTCAAAACCCTGACAGCAGCAAATCTGATAATTCGATTATTCAAATTAGAGCGATTTTTTGTCAAGTGCTGTTCGCTTTATTCATGTAAGAGCATTCAAATTTGTTAGTAGGCATTGGATATTGTACTTCTGTTTATTCAGGTAAACCTTTGTATTTTTTTGTACTATATTAAAATAATACCCAAACTTTTTCAAAAAATACATAAGAGGTTTAAATAAGTGTTGATGATCTCTTTATTGAATCAATATTTAAACAAAATATCATATTCACAATTTTTCATAAGAAATGATTGTACCAATATTTTTTTCTAGAGAAAACCCTTTAGTGTTTTAGTGGCTCCTGTTTGAATGATAACAGATTCGTGACTTAGCAGTTTGTAAGTTGTTGTACCTTTAGGGCATGGTCAATTTTAGAAACCGAAATTCGCACATCTTTACAAACAAATATTCATAAGATTATCATTTTGTAATGATTTGGTGAACATTTTAGTTTCAAAAATTAAGTTTGACCAGAACTGCACTATCCCTTTAATGCCACAGCAAACTACCTGAAATCCAAATGCAAGTTGCCTTCAACTATTATGTATTAGTATATACGTAGACAACCTACCCTTACCATCCTCCTCTAACCTGGACCCAGCGTACTCATCCCTCCGCAACCTCCTCACCACAGCAGCCAAGAGCTCCATTCCACGTGGCCACCGCCGCTGCTACATCCCCTCATGGGACGACGAATGTAATGACCTCTACAACGACTTCCACGAGGCCGAACGCGGCGATGAAGCAGCCTCTAGGGCAACCCTTCTAACAGCCTGTCTAGACAACAAACGCAGAGAGAGATGGAAGAAGACAGTTCAAGGACTTGATTTCACCCACTCCAGCAGACTGGCCTTGAAAACGCTCAATCGCCTCACCGGCAGAAGTCCCAAGCCAAAACTACGCCCCGTGGCCGCTAACTCAATCGCGGAACAGCTCCTCGAGAACGGCCGCTTCAAAGACGCAGACAAGAACCACACCCGCCACATCAAACAAGAAACCTCCAAACTCTGGCAGGCCCCAGGAGTGGATGGACTCTTGTCATCACCCTTCACTCCCGATGAGATCGCCACTGTTATCAAACATTTGAAAAGTGGAAAGGCTTAAGGACCAGACAACCTGCCTCCCGAGTTCCTACTGCGCTGTGGACCAAAATGACTGGAATCGCTCCGCCTATTTTTCTCATTCTGCTTCACCCACCAGTCCATTCCCAAGTTATGGCGCAAAGCAACCATCATCGCCTTACCCAAGCCAAACAAGCCCTTAGACAACCCCATGAACAACAGACCAATCTTCCTCCTCTGCATCCCCTTCAAGCTACTCGAAAGACTCCTCCTAGCCCGGCTAGAACAAATTGTCGACCCCCAACTTCCTGACGAGCTGCAAGTCTTGCTAGTCTTGCTCACCAATGACATTGAGAGCAGTTTTGAGAGAGGCCACAAGGCTGGTGCCATCCTGGTCGACCTAACTTCAGCCTACGACACCGTGTGGCACCAGGGACTCACGCTGAAGCTCCTCCAGATGGTCCCAGACCGCCACCTAGTAGGATTCATAACCAACATCCTATCTAACCGCAGCTTTGTCCTGAAGACCAGCGACGGACAGTCCAGCCGCCCCCGACGTCTCAGAAACGGACTCCCCCAAGGTTCAGTCATGGCACCAACGCTCTTCAACATTTACATCAGTGATATGCCCAAGACTGCCGCACGACAGTACGGCTACGCAGACGACCTTGCTCCTTCCACTCGGACAAAAACTGGTCAAAAGTTGAAGACGCCCTAACATCTGACATGGCGATGATCGCTAACTACCTGAAGTCCTGGAGACTAAAGCTGAGCGCTGCAAAAACTGCAACTGCCTCCACCTCAACACCAAAGAGGCAAACCGCCAGCTCACAGTCAAAGTCAACGGGAACCCCTGCCCTACATTTCCTCCCGAACATATCTTGGAGTAAAGCTAGATAGACAGCTGACCTTCAAACCACACTTTGAGTTACTCCAAACCAAAGTCTCATCTAGGAACAACCTACTTTGGCCGCCTTGCGGGCACCACCTGGGGTGCTAAAAACTCCCACGCTTCGCACTGGCGCCCTCGCACTAGTCTACAGTGCTGCCGAGTATGCCGCCCCTGCATGGTGTCGCAGCTCACACACACCCAAATTGGACACCACTCTAAACGAGACTATGAGGATCATCACATGATGCCTCAGACCCACACCAACAGATCATCTTACCAGTGCTCGCTGGTATCGCCACCCCCGCCCTCCGCACGAGAACACTACACTAAAAAAAAAACAGTAAACAAGGCCCTCCAAGACCGTACACACCCCCTACACCATACCCCCCCAGAACAACACACACCGGGCCGCCAACGCCTACGCTCTCGCAGACCGTTCAGTCGCCATGCTGACACCTTGCGGGAAGGTACCCACAACACCCTCACCGCATGGAAGGACAGCTGGCAGCAGACCCCCCAGACCCCCTCAATTCACAGTGACCCCAAACACAAAACTACCACCAGGCGCAGATCTACCCCGAAAGGATTGGGTCACCCTCAATAGGCTCCGCACAGGGTCGGCATATTCAACGCCAACATGCACCGCTGGGGACTCGGACCTTCTCCGGCCTGCACGTGTGGAGCACCCGAGTAGACTGCCTCCCACATCATTGAAGAGTGCCCAATCCTTCGCCCACCTGGCCACCCAAACCCAGATTTAAACAACTTGGACCCCGACACTGTTCACTGGCTACAAAACTTGCGTGATGTTGCGTAGAAGCTGCGCTGCCTCATACGCAAGAAGAGTATATACGTCATATATTGTAAACTATTTTACCTACATTATGTTTTATATTTTTTTTAACATTTAAGCAATTATTTTCTTCTGTTTGCTATGCCCCATCTCTAAGAATAAAACTCTTCAGAGTACAAATCCCCCAGTGATATCACCTGTCAATCTTTGTTCAGCTAACTGGAGATGAACAAAAGACATACTGTACTTACAAAAGAACATGCTAACAATAACATGCACTGCATGTTTCTATACAATAGCGTATCAATGCCTTTCTTTTCCTTATCCTGATTGAGCTTATCTGACATGGCAACTGCTGATGAAATTGAAAGTTTGTCAGTTATAATAGTATTCAAACATGTGATGCTATTGTGAGCAGTGGCGTACCCAGGATTTTTTTAAGGGGGGGGGGGGGTTATTTTGTAAAATTTTCGAAGCCGAGACCAAGCACCTTCAACATTTTCGAGACCAAGACCAAGGCCATTGGCTGAGAACCCTCTCAGTGGGGGGGAGGGGGGGGGGGGATGTCCGTAGAGAACAAAATTCCAAGCCGAGAACAAGTACCTTAAAAATTTTCGAGACCGAGACCACGGTCCGTCAAAAATGTTCGAGGCCGAGACCGAGACCATTGGTGTTAAGAATCCTCTCAGCGGGAGGGGGGGGGGGGGGGGGGAGGGGAGGGGGAGGTGTTCGTTAAAAATTCCCGAAGCCGAGACCAAGAAATTTCAACATTTTCGAGCCCATCTTTCTTCGCAAATTTTCGAGGCCAAGATCAGGTAAATGATGGTCGAGACCGCTTGAAAGTGGTCTCGAGACCGGCTAAATATTGAAAAGGGGGGGGGGGGGGTTCAACCCCCCAAAACAGCAATTTGTTTTCAAAAGGGGGGGGGGGTTGAACCCCCCCCCCCCCCGGGTATGCCTATGATTGTGAGAGAGCCCTCCCCTTGGGAGAAGTTGCATTCCACCCTGTATTGTTCATCTTTTCAGTAATTGAGTATTAATTGACAGATGATCACTGGGCGATTTTTACTCTAGAGAGGTTTTTTTTAGAGGTGGGGCATAACTAACTGAAGGCAATAATTGCTGAAATGTTTAAAGATATACAAAACATAATTATGTAGGTCAAATATTTAAAAAAATAGTTTATGCACACAGTAAAACATGATAGTCGGAGGCAACTTGGATTTCAGGGAACCTTTGAAGTATCTGAGCTATATTACATGCTATACATATTCACATCTTGTTTCAGTTCCGTTAGGCGTTTGTTTTTGTTTAATTAGAATCATTTAGTTTACTGTGTGTTGGGCTTATTAACAAAATATTAATACGACACATAGTTTTTAATTTAATCTTTAATAGTTACATAATTAGAGAGGGGTTTAAAAATACATGACCCGTTACAAACAACAAGGTGAAATAACAGTGTGAAAGTTCCGAGTGAATTTGTTGTATTTGCCAAAGTTAATGGATCACTTAAAGGGGTAGTTCAGTTTTGGTATAGAGGGCGCTGCACGAAATAATTTTTATCAATATTTTGTTGAAAAACTGAGTGTAGATTTTTTTGTAAAAAACAAATGTGGAATAACCCTGATAATTTCAAAAGTAGGGGTATATTTACAGAAGCTATCATAGGATTGTAGATATTGTTGATTTAAGGTAGATCCATTGAGAAATAAAACAATTCATAGTATTTTAACGTCAGGAAAGTGATTTCCGGGAAAACGCACTTAATGTTAAACATTAAAATGTTCCTACATTTCTGTCAATTGCATGATGAACTACGTGAATTACTGCCTACCTACTAGAAAATAGTAAGTACCAGCAAGAAAACTTAATATGGGGCTCTGAAATAAACGTTTCACTGCAAATATTTCCTCACTGTTGGCATGGCAACGGTTCAATTTGTTATGGTATTTTAAAGGTTCATTTTTGTATGGATTTTGTTAAACTCCACAATACCGACACACTGCATAATCTCCTTTTATCCGTTCGGGATCATTAGCCCACCCTGTGTGAACAGTGTCAATTAATTGAACAAAATACAATAACGTCCTTGAATTCTGCAGGTCTAATATATTTTAGACGTATGTAACCCAGTTTGCAAATATTATATATCTGTTTTTGAATAGATACACATGAAAGTATTTTAATTTTGTATGCGATAAGGTCTTTTCCTTGTTTCTTTTTTTCTTGGTAAACAGACATTAATGTTGCACACGTATCATTGATTTTTGTTTAGAGTTCATGCTCGCTTTGGCAGTATATACGAGGAGAAAGTTTAAGAATAGACTAGATTAGCTCACTGAATAATTCAAGGTTGCTAAAAAGAAATACACGATACTACTCCTCCTGGTAAAATAGAGTCATACTTAAAATCAATTTTTAATACAACATTGAGCGGTTTTTTTAGGATTAATAATCTGTTATATAAAATGTGTTACTTCATTTTAAAGCTCTACATATAAGACAACATTTTAACAATAATGTAAATGTTTCGATTTAAAAAGCGCCTAATGTGAATAATCTCTAAATGCTTTACATTTTCCATATGGTTCCTAACCTGTTTCCACAATAAATACCAAAACGTCTGAGGGAGAATTTATGTCTTGTGACAGACATTCATCACTCTTCTGTAATTATTGACAAGTGATATCCCACATTGCTAAAGAGAGAAAGGTGTACAAACCTGCATTGACAAGCACCGCCAAAAGTAACCCATGCAAGTATAAAGAGTACAATTTCCCACTGGCGTTCATCTTGTCCAGTTGTCAATTACCCTTTCCTCCAATGACAAGAGAGATTATAGAGACAAATATCCTCCTTTCACTCTTGACCTGCAAAAAGTGATGTTGCTGAAATATATAATAATAATAAGTCCAATGTTTGTTTGTGATTATTCATGCTCTAAATAGTTTCTATAGAAAATACAGCGATGTTGCCACCTTGGCAACATTGAACAATTTTGGGTATTAGCATTATAAAGATGATGAGCTAATTTGCATGTTTCTCAAATTGAAATAAATAAATAAAATATGCTAATGCTATATGCGTAGCAAAATGTTGCGAAGTTGGCAAGCAAGCTTAGTTTTTTTAAACCTATTACAAACAAAATGTTCAATATCGCCAAGTTGGCAACAATCGCCGGATTTTCTATAGAAATCAAGCATTAAGAACATGAATAATAATAACGTAAATTGTACTTATGAACGTCTCCAGGACCAATACTTGATTATAGGACCTTCTGCAGGACTGTACTGCAGCATCGGCTCTGCTTGGAGCTTTCACATCTCTCTTGCACCATATTGTTATTAAGCTCATGATAACTGAAGAATAAAATGGGTCTTGAATTATTTGATAATTGTCTCCCCAATTATGTAGATATTCATATAAAAAGCGTCCCAGGAACGGTTTTGACATAGCTAGGTTTGTAGCGCAAATCCGTTTTCGCATCTGAACATTTTAGGTTCAAGCTGTGAGATGGTCAGTGAGTTATCACACACATAGTGATATTAGTGTAGGTCTAGATAAACTTGTGTGTAGTGGCTAGTGAGGGTATACAACAAATATAACATACAATGGTATATTTATACATAACAGCATATTATTTATTTACAATGGATATAAAAAGTGTTTCTCCAATATATGATAAGAATATCAAACACAAATGGCAGCCCCAAATAGGACAAAGCAGCATACGTATTGCCCCATCTCCCCCATGTTCTATTATACATTTGTATGCGATATAATATATGTAATAACTAAGCCAGAAATGCCGAGACTGATGGCATTGGAGGTATACAACAACCTAGTATTGGGTTTTGCAAGGCACACGATTATCATGGAAGACGTGTGGTACCCATATCTACAATTTAGACTCCTACGAATACTCCATTTTTTCAAGAATCATACGTATTTGAAACCAACTACCACAACCAGTGGTCCATATAAGTGGCCTGGCTGCATTTTGAGAGGCTGTCCTACCGGTCATCAGAACATTGCAGACTCCTCCTCCTGGGTCACATCTACTATAAAAGGGACCAATGGTTTTACTTGCACAATGCACTGCCCATATCATTGTAGATACAAGCCAAATTGTATAATATACACCCCGGCACCTCCTTATGGCACACAACACTTCATCCTAGTAGAGCTACCTGTATGAGCTGCCGAGGGGATTATCGTATGAAGTATCAAGTTTCCGTTGTTTTTTTTCTTCAAAGAATCCTATAACTGACTTCTTTTTTTTCTCTTCACTGATTTCTCTGTAGATATTTAATTTTTTGTTTGATGTTTGATTAGGTGTGATTATTATATTATGACAGAAAATGAAAGATGTATTTTATGTGGAAGGCTAACTGATATTTGTGAAAATTTTGAATGTACAAATGGTAGAGATAATGCAAGGAATCGTACAGGTAACTTACAAGAAGATATTTTAGAAGAGACTGCCTATTTTTTGCCAAGTGATTACAATAAATATTCCCCAAGTGAAAATAGTTCATTCTCCTTGATACGCTTCAACTGCAGGAGTATAAAAAAGAATTTTGAAAATATTGAAACTGTTCTTTTATCATTAAGTACAAAATTTTCTGTAATTGCCTTATCAGAAACTTGGCTCACCAATGATGAAACAATATCTCTGGATGGATATTCTTTTGTAGGTTCACACAGGGAAGGAAAGAGAGGTGATGGAGTTGGTTTTTATATAAGTAATGAAATTAAATATTGTATACGCTATGATCTTGACATTTTTAATGATAGTACTGAATCACTTTTTATTGAAATTCGCACCAAATATAAAAATATTATTCTTGCTATTATTAATAGACCACCTGCTAAATAAATTGTAGATTTTTTTAATTCGCTAGAAAATCCATTGACTACTTTTACAAATGAACACAAGGAATGCATTCTTACTGGTGATTTTTAATATCAATTTAATGAATAATAACATAAGTTCAGACGTTGATAAAGTTATTGATCTTTTGATGTCATACTCATTTAGTCCATTAATACTCAAACCAACCAGGATTACATATCAAACTATCTCACTCATTGATAACTTCTTTGTAAATAGACCTGAACACGTTGTTAAATCAGGCATCTTAGTATCAGATGTAAGTGACCACTTCCCTACATTTTGTCACTATAATTTTGATATGAATGTTTGTTATGAAAAATGTTCTAAGCGTGATATAAATGATAATAATATTGGTCTATTTTGTGAATATCTGAGTCGAATTGATTGGGACAATGAAATGCATTCTGGTGATGTTAATAAGAGATTTGATAAATTTATGAATATTATAACTAGTTTATATGATAAGTGTGTTCCATTTGTTGAATTTAAAACAAAACGTAATATTGATAAGAAACCTTGGTTTGATAATGATATTTAAAGATTGTGCAAAAAGAAAAACATATTGTATCGTAAATATATTAAGAATCCAACTGAGTACCGTAAGAATGTTTATATTTCTTGTAGAAATAAAGTCAATTCTGAAATACGTAGAAAGAAGATAAATCTTCATTCTAATATTTTTAAAAATGCACAGAATAATATAAAAAATACATGGAAAATTATTAATAAATTATTGATTAAAAATAGGGAAAATGTGCAATATCGTATTTTACAACCCGATGGGCAATATTTATGTGATCAGCAAGCCATCGCATCGCTGATACTTTTAATATATTCTTTTGTAATATAGGTTCTGAAACTGTAAATAATATTCCATGTACAAATGTAAATTTTATGAAATTCATTCCCCAATATGATTATTTGAATTCTATGTTTTTAAAACCTGTAAAAGAATGTGATATTTTTAAAATTGTGAATAATTTAAAGGCGAACAAAAGCCCTGGGTATGATGGAATGAGGATAGACAAAAAGATGTATTGTTTGTATTGTATCGCCATTACGTACTTTATTTAATGAATCAATTGAAACTGGTATATGTTCACACTGCTTGAAGATTGCAAAGGTTGTGCCCATCCACAAAGGGGATAAGAAAGATATATTGAATAATTATACACCAATTTCTTTATTGAGTACATTTGCAAAAATATTTGAAAAACTTATTTATAATCAATTAATGGAATATTTGATCCAAAAAAATGTTTTATACTCCCAAACAATTTGGTTTTAGGCAATGCCATTCTACATATATGGCTTTAATGGAATTTGTTAATACTATGGCCCAGGCATTTGAAAATAAACACATGTCAATTGGTTTATTTTTAGACTTGTCCAAGGCATTCGATTGCATTAATCACAATATTTTAATACAGAAAATGGAAAAGTATGGCATTATAGAGGAACCGCCTTGGATTGGTTTAAAAGTTATTTGTTTAATAGAGTGCAATATGTATATTTTAATGGTATTTCATCTGACTATCACTATGTTAATATTGGAGTACCACAAGGATCAGTTTTGGGACCTTTGCTTTTTCTTTTATATGTAAATGACCTTCAATTTTTTAGTAAATTACTCCCCCAGCTAACACAAAAAACCTTATATAAATGTTGTAAACCTGTTTTGATCACGTCCTCGTAATGTTTCAGAAAATGTTATATAGATGTTAAAACTTGTGGGATCAAAAAAAGCTCACAATGGTTTAATGACATTTTCCAAAAATGTTTTATCAATGTACGAAAGATGTTAATTTGATATTCAAAACAGTGAAAAAAAAAAACATTTGTAAAACATTATAGTAAAATATACAATGACGTTAATATTAAATTGTTTTTTAAATGTTAAAACGTGTGGTCTCAAAAAAAGCTCATGATGGCTTAATGACATTTTTGCAAAATGTTTCATTAATGTAGATAAGATGTTAATTTGATTTTACAAAAAATAAACCCAAAAAAAATTTCTTATTTCTTATAGAAAAATGTGATAATGATGTTAATGCTAAATTGTTTTTTAAAACGTGTGGTCTCAAAAAGAGCTTACGATGGCTTAATGACATTTTTACAAAATGTTTCATTAATGTAGATAAGGTGTTAATTTGATTTTCCAAAATAAAACCCCAAAACATTTCTTATTTATTATAGAAAAATGTGATAATGATGTTAATGCTAAATTGTTTTTTAAATGTTAAAACGTGTGGTCTCAAAAAGAGCTCACGATGGCTTAATGACATTTTTACAAAATGTTTCATTAATGTAGATAAGATGTTAATTTGATTTGACAAAAAACAAACCAAAAAACACATTTTATAAATGTGATGAAAAATGTGATAATGATGTTGATGCTAAATTGTTTTATTAATGTTAAAACGTGTGATCTCAAAAACAGCTCACAATGGTTTAATGTTATCACATTGCAACATTATAAAAACATCATTACAACGTTATAGTGTTCTCACAGTATATCATTAAAATAACATTATTACAGCATGTTTTGAGAACATTCCATTAAAACGTTTTTTGAACGTTTGATTTAATTTGCACAAAACATGTTAAACATACCTGTCACATTTTGAATCTTTATTACGCAATTTGCAATTACCGAATATTATCCTTATCGCATTGCCTATAGTCCTATCCTAATATACAATAATAACCTACGACCTATACCAACTATTCCTAAACCTACACCTATCGTTCCTATCCATCTTTCCTTGTTCACGCTTAGCTTATATACAGAGTAAAACACGATGTATGTTTTTTAGTGGTTAGTAATTATAAACTTTATAATAAACACAGACGGTATTACGATATTGCATTATTAAATCTTCATCCAAAAGTGATTCACACGAGTCCACTGATGATTAATTACACTATTTCAAATCAAAACGTAAATTTTGATAATCATTTTACAAAATTACGTGATAAAGAACATATTATATTCTCATTTTGCAAAAGCACAAATTAGCTCATAAATATTCATAAACCTCTGGCAAATATTTTATTCATGTTTTTATGATGTTTTGTCACAAACATTTTTAATCATTATGAAAGTTGATGAATAATTATGTTTATAAATCATTTATTATGTAACCATGTAAAAGATTTATAAATAGTAATCGCCTATCACATGTAAACTGTCTCGTATACATGATTGGTAAAGAGAGCGCTTCATACAATTATCTTTTGCGAGATAATGAAAAACTGAGTGTCAAACTCGAAAGAGCATACACTTTTAATGACATAATATATTTTATTTGATCAAAATCGGTTCAGAAATGGCCTAAACATCCATTGACATAACCATTTAAAAGTAAATGAATAATAACTGTAATACTAGTCGTTGATCATCTCTCTACCTAATCGCTTTTTAAACAAAACATAACATGCACAATATTTCATTGTGAAGAGGAGGAAAGCATATGAGCGCATGAAATAAAAAATCTGACATACCATTGAAACAATGGGTTGATAAGGTGACCTGATTGAGAACTGTTACAAGGGAGAGGTGGGAAGAATCAATGTGTCCACATTATTAATAACTAATTTCATGTCAAACCACGTAATACAACAAAAGGTTTTCTAGAAAATCGTATTGACAATTACTTTAATATCTAAATTCAAAGTCATTATACAATGATTCCACTAGAATATTTTTGTTGTTAATATTTTGCTTACAGTATAGTTCTTAAGTACAGGGCGCTGCACAAATAATAGTTTTGTAAGGGAATGAGAAACTGAGTGTCGAACTTGAAAGAGCACATTTTACATGACAGAATAGCTCTTTTGATCAACATGGTTTAAAAGACGTCAGCAATATCCATAATCTTTACAATTGCAATTATTGTGGGACCCCAAAGTTGATGCTCTCTCTATCTAATCATTATTCTTACAAACGTTACATGCAAAATTTGTATTAAAAATGGTTACAACCAATGTGTTTTGGAAAGCGCCCTCTAGAGTTATAATGGCTCTTTTTGGATGATAACAGGCTTTTTACTTAGTGGTTTGTATTTTTGTATACCTATCGAGCATGGTGGAGTTATAACTTTACGTTTTTTAATGATGCAGTTTGGGTGACTAAACTTCAGTTTGACCAAAGCTGTACTTTCTACACCAAAACTCAACTATCCCTATAATGATACATTGTACGCCTTTCTAAGAAAAACATAATTTTATAAATGTTTTTTAGTATTACCATTTCTTTTCAATTTATTTTAAAAGGATAGTTGAGTTTTGGTAGAGAGAGTACAGATTTGGTCAAACTGAATTTTAGTAACCAAAACCTCCACCATTGCATTACAAAATAATAGTTATAACTCCACCGTGTTCGAACAGTATAAACAATTATAAACAACTAAGTAAAACGCATGTTATGATTTAAATAAAAACCCGTTTAAACTCAAGACATGCAAGAAAAAAATAATTTTATAAATGTTTTTTAGTATTACCATTTCTTTTCAATTTATTTTAAAAGGATAGTTAAGTTTTGGTACAGAGAGTACAGATTTGGTCAAACTGAATTTCAGTAACCAAAATCTCCACCATTGCATTACGAACTAATAGTTATAACTCCACCGTGTTCGAACAGTATAAACAATTATAAACAACTAAGTAAAACGCATGCTATGATTTAAATAAAACCCGTTTAAACTCAAGACATGCAAGAGGGCGCTCTCGAAAATCTCGTTGGTTTCAACCATTTGAAATAAAATATTGTGCATGTAATGTGTAGTTTAAATTATTATCAGATAGAGAGATACTCAGTAACTAATTAATAACCTCGTGTGAAAATTGTTGAAAAAGTGTAAGCATTTTATTTTTTTGTAAATTAAAGGGCCCCACATGTTTTCCGAATGAACAAATGTATTGATAATTCAGCAGCTCCTGAACCATGTTTGATCGAATGTAGAGTTTTCTGTCATTAAAATTGTGTGTCTTTTCAAATGTCACACAAAGTATTTCATGCAGCGCCCTCTTTACCAAAAGTGAACTAGCCTTTTAAGAAACAATGTTGTTATAGTGTTTTGTGTAAAATATTCACTTCATAACATTTTATTGATGTACTGAAAACATATTGTGAGAATATTTTTTAAGTGAATTCGCTTTTATGTTTTTATAACATTTTGTAACTGGCATTAATAGTATATTTTCCCTCAAAAAGTAAGAAACCACATTCTAAAAATGTTGGTATGAGTACATTCCATAACATTTGACACCCAATATAGTAGAGCAGATAAGTGTAAAATATCATGGAAATCGTTCAAAGTTTGATACAAGCAACATACTTGGTATGCAGACTACCTTAGGGACACTTTTTAGAAAAAAACACTTACCCCAGCAAAAATCCAAGATGGCGGCCATTTTCCAAGATGGCCGCCAAATAGCTACTTTTTGATATAAAAATTGACTGATTTGGCCAATTTAAATAATCTAGGTGTCGTTTCATATGTTAATTGACATGCTGAACACGATGTTGATACATACGGACCCATATGATGGCCCAAATCCAAGTTCGCTGCCATTTCCCCGGATGACCCAAAAAGCTACTTTATGATATACAAAATTGACTGAGATGGCCGGTTTTGATAATCTTGGTGTTGATGTATATGTTTCTTGATATGCTAAAAACGATAGTGATATATGGACCCATTTGATGGCAAAAATCCAAGATGGCAGCCATTAATTCCAGATAGCCACCAAAATGCTACTTCTTGATATAAAAATTGACTGAGTTCGTCGATTTTAATAATTTTGGTGTCAATTTCGTTGTGTATTGATATGCTTACGCCGATTATGACACATACGGACCCATATGATGGCAAAAATCGACATGGCGGCCATTTTCCAAGATGGCCACCCCAAAACAAATTTTTGATCTAAAAAATTGACGGTTTTACCGATTTTAATAATCTTGGTGTCGAATACTGCTTCTTGGTATGCTGAAAACGATTGTGATACATTTAACGCATGCAATGCCTAAAATCCAAAATGGCCGTCCGTTTATAAGATGACCATCAAAAACCTACTTTTAATAATATACAAATTGACTGGGTTGATCGATTTTGATATTCCCGGTGTCTTTTGATATATTTCTTGATGTGCTGAAAACATTTGGGTTACACACAGACCTTAACAATGGCGTAGCTAAGGGATATAGGGTTATATAACCCCCAGGGGGGGGGGGGGGGGCACTCATGTATAATGTAAGACGGGTATGTGCCACTCTCAAGATACCCGATTTTCAAAAATTGCTACTCCATAGACCCCCGGAATGTCTTGGCTAGGTAGTTGAGTAGCGCCAATCCAATATTCTTCTTCTAGTCAGCTCCTTGGACCACCATTTGAGGGTTTCCGTAGGTCTTTGGTAGCTCCAAGTCCATGTATTTTGTAGTTTTAGTCTGCTCCTTAGACCCTTAACTCCCGTTTCAGGGTTTTGTATCTCCAAAGACCCTATAGTTTGTGCTTGTAGTCAGCTCTTAAGACCCCCACATCAGAGTTCCGTGAGACTCATCCCCGTCAAAAAATGATATAACCCTTCTTTCTGTACTGAATTCATGAAATGTCTTTTGTTCTTGTTTTTGGGACAGGCTGCTCATGTATTGCTATTTCCTAACCCGGAACGATCTCTTTACCTCATCCTGGACCGTCCAAACCCCTACCCCCCCCCCCCCCCCCCCCCTGAATATATGCCTAGAGAATAATAAGATTTTAATCAGTAAAAATGTATTGGGAGTTCATGTACAGTTTGCATAAAACAGCAGTTTATACACCAAGATCAATTAACATGTTCAGATTAAACTACCTTTAGACCCCTTCTCAGTTGGCATATGCATGGCTTAATACTGGCTACGACATGGACCGCTCTATATGTACCAAACGAAACTGTAGAGATTTTTGCAGCTTCCTTATTATTAGCTTTGGGTCATAGGGGTATAATATTACAGTATCACACGTTTACCATATTCGATATGCCACATTGTAATAATGGACACCGACACTCGTCACACCGCTCCTCCTTTTGACGAAGTCAGCCTTTATCTTTTCAGGGAACCATGGTCCCAAATATTTATATTACAGGTAAAGGGCAACACTCTTTATATCCCAAAAGTTTAGAATAATAGATGTCCATAAGATTGATTAAATCTAGCTATTGTCTAGGACGTATGATAAACATAATGTAATTCAGTTTATATTGCATGCTCAATGGCCTCGTCATTTTGACTAGAATCGTCGACAGTGTGGTTTATTGTATTGTTACGAATGTAGATACATGCATTTAATAGTCCCCATGTATAAAGTCTGTTACTTCTTTGTTATTGCGCTGTTTACCAACCAGCAACTTATACACTCACTTAAACCGTGTGAATTGGTTCCCACTTAACCCTCACCTTATAATGCCATTGTTTACCCGTTCACCCCTCTCAAAAGCGGTGATGCTTTTTGATGTTATTAAATCTGCGTTACCCTGTTTTAAGCTTAATCTTAAATCCCTGCAATGTTTATAGGTGTATTTCTAAGAAGTATTGTTAACCCTTCTCTCAGATGTTGCCGTTAGCTTAAACTTAAGCTCTGTAATGTTTCGGGATTACTGTATTTCTAAGAAGTAAGTCCATTGTAATGTCAAGTCGCTAGAGTTTGTTCTTTGATGCATTAAGTTCCCTCTTAGTCGGTGTCTTAATAGATGTCATTCTTTGTCCTAGCTCAGACTGGAAGTCAATGTCCAGGGTTATGTCAGTAAACTGGACTAGCCTATATAACCTCGACCTCTCTCTCATTCGGGGTCAGTTCATATACGTTGAGACTAAGCCGAAGGCTAAGTCTAAGTTATTAGTAGAGTGATAATCATGGAGCTGGAGTTTGTGCAGTTGTTAGTTCATTCTTAGTCAGTTATTAAGTTACAGTACGAAGTTAGTCCTGTTAGAAGTTAGTAAGTTATAGTTAGTCCTGTTCGTCATGGAATTGTACGAAGTTGTTTATGGAAGAATAAACGAATAACCGAATAACTCTCGCCAACTGTTATCTTTACATCGAAGCTTGTGGAACGTGTTTAACAGAGTGAATGTGATTATGAATGTGATTTAGAACCATATAACCTAGGCCATCCAGACATCCATCATCATCATCATCATCTTCATCCCATAACAAGTTTGTCCGTCAAAAGACAAAATCTTTACACTGGTGTCAGAAGTGGGATGCTGAACTTCAACACGTGCCTCGGACATGTCGCTGAATAATATGGACCTCGACGATCTCGAATACGGTGTTGAAGTGACAACAATGCTCGAGAAAAAGAAAGCTTGTTTGCGTCCAGAGTAGCTGCGTTCTTCGTCAACCATGGACGAATAAGAGATCGATGTTATTGTTGGTCATGGTGTCCAGCATGGCTAAGTTCGGCGTGTGGTGGCTCTTGGTGGTCATCGATCTGTTGGCGATGAGTTCAAGGAGGAGCCGGTGGCCTCACTGTCATGGAGCAGGAGCGGAGCAGACCTTGTCTTCATCGTCCATCTCGCCGACCGTTGGTCATCGCCGTCATCATGCTGTACCTCATCGACATCGATTGCGGGAATCTCAACGCCGGACGTCATGTGCGACGTCATCGTTCTACGATTCAAGCCTCGCGTGCGGAGATGGTGCGATCAAGCTTGAGCTCGCGTGGTACTGCATAGATATTACTTAGAACCTTACCTATCGGAATGCAAATATTCTGTAATTCGACGTCTTCGAGGGAAACCCTTTATACGCCATTAGTCTCAGCTAGCACATTGTTGGGAGAAAAGAAAATAGTTATGGATATGATTCGCAAAATTATGTAGAGCTTTCTTTGATTTAAAACGAGCATGGAGATTTGTTTGTGTTTTAACCTCATTGTATTTGTGAGAAATAAGGCTATTTAGATTTGTACATGTATTATTGTGATAAATTATTGTCTTCGATATGGAGCCTTGAGGTCATCGTGCAGTTGTGGATTATGAAGCGAGGTGCGATATATGTAGTTTAGGTTAATTTGAATGTAAGTCGCGTTGTGATACAGCCAGTATGTGTTGGAACATACTGGGTATCTGTAAAAGTGGTCGCGCCGAAATCGGAGCTGAGGGGCCGTTGCCATGGTTCCGTTGGACATTGCACGTTGGAACGAGCCCGGTAATTTATATAGTGTAGTTTTAGATATCGCAACCACCACGCGGTCGACGTTGACGAAAAGACAACCTGCCCTGCGTCTCATGAGACAGACGCCTTTGCTGGAATTATCCGGGCCGTAGGAAGTCACCTTTTGTCAACTCATCCGCAAACGCTTGATAACGTACGACGCAGAAAACGACCTCGACAGCGACATGGAAGCTGATAATCGGAATGTACTATCCCATATCCAGATAGTATGTAACATGACGTACACGACCACGGACATCGATCACGGCGGATTGCTGGAGTGGTGGTCATCGTCAATATTCCGATAATTGTTAAGGAATGAAAATGTTATTAATTAGGAAGCTGAGACAATGGACTATATAGACATTCCCTTGATGTTCGTGAAGAAAAAGAACTTTAACATTGCATGCCGATATAAAATAATTCTTTGGACAATGAACTCAGTATATGACCAAAGAAATTTTTTATTTTATTTTTTTTTAATGTGGAGGTGTTAAAATAATAGTGTTAAGTCTCGTTGAATGGATTACAAAATTGGTAAATCATTTGGAAATTATGGGAAACGATACGAAATATGACTGTAGAAAGAGCACAATTGGATGTTATACTTATTGCCATTATGTTTGTTATAGCATGATTGTGTTTGTTTTATTTTTAAACCAACTCCTCCTTTCTGGACTTTCTTGTCGGTACCATTTTTCTTTACCATTTTTGTTTTCCCATTTGGTTCAGTGATCTTTGTTAACTTGGTTTTGATAGTTTGTTTTTGTCAGAGTTCTGATTTAATTTTGGTGTTATGGCATTAATTAGATCTGCAAATGAATACATCTGGTTTGCTTTTCTTATGTTTCACGAGATTACTTAAGACTGTTTTGGGAGCTTTAAACAAAGTGATTGTTTATGTATTTAGTTTTTATTTCGCACATGTGCTGGTACTGTGTTAATGGTTGTGTAGATAATTATAATTTGTGGTAGCTATAATAATTAGGTCAATGTTTATTGGTTTATATAACGTGTTTGCGAATTGTGTTTAGGCGTCCGTGTTAGCATAACTGAACGTTGTAGAGTAGATATTGTTTGATGTATAAGTTGCATTATTGGTGTTTTCCATATAATTGATTGTTTTCTATTTCCACTGTTGCCTCACTGAGGACAGTGAGATTTTTCAAAGGGGGAGGTATTGTTACGAATGTAGATACATGCATTTAATAGTCCCCATGTATAAAGTCTGTTACTTCTTTGTTATTGCGCTGTTTACCAACCAGCAACTTATACACTCACTTAAACCGTGTGAATTGGTTCCCACTTAACCCTCACCTTATAATGCCATTGTTTACCCGTTCACCCCTCTCAAAAGCGGTGATGCTTTTTGATGTTATTAAATCTGCGTTACCCTGTTTTAAGCTTAATCTTAAATCCCTGCAATGTTTATAGGTGTATTTCTAAGAAGTATTGTTAACCCTTCTCTCAGATGTTGCCGTTAGCTTAAACTTAAGCTCTGTAATGTTTCGGGATTACTGTATTTCTAAGAAGTAAGTCCATTGTAATGTCAAGTCGCTAGAGTTTGTTCTTTGATGCATTAAGTTCCCTCTTAGTCGGTGTCTTAATAGATGTCATTCTTTGTCCTAGCTCAGACTGGAAGTCAATGTCCAGGGTTATGTCAGTAAACTGGACTAGCCTATATAACCTCGACCTCTCTCTCATTCGGGGTCAGTTCATATACGTTGAGACTAAGCCGAAGGCTAAGTCTAAGTTATTAGTAGAGTGATAATCATGGAGCTGGAGTTTGTGCAGTTGTTAGTTCATTCTTAGTCAGTTATTAAGTTACAGTACGAAGTTAGTCCTGTTAGAAGTTAGTAAGTTATAGTTAGTCCTGTTCGTCATGGAATTGTACGAAGTTGTTTATGGAAGAATAAACGAATAACCGAATAACTCTCGCCAACTGTTATCTTTACATCGAAGCTTGTGGAACGTGTTTAACAGAGTGAATGTGATTATGAATGTGATTTAGAACCATATAACCTAGGCCATCCAGACATCCATTATTATCATCATCATCTTCATCCCATAACAAGTTTGTCCGTCAAAAGACAAAATCTTTACAGTATCAATTAATAGAGTAGTTAGAGCGAAACGTACCTTGCCATTTGAGCAGAACTTGGACAAAAGCCAGATTGAATCAAACAAATTGTAACTGTACATTGAAAGTAACCATTTCAGAAGAGTGGTGGCCCACATATTGTGGTTTGGGAGTCTTACATTTGAGCAAGAAGATACCAAGTTATATGAAGTGCACAATGGGAAAGAGCAGAAATTCTTCTATTTTCAGAGCCCTATATTGTTTCTCTACCTGTTTTCATTTTATTAATGCGTAGATTGCTAGACTTTAGAAAATTCCTTAAATTGGCAACACATTGTCATATTTTCAAAACAGAATTTGGCGTGTAAATTGGCAACTGCGCGGCAATTTTACTTCACATTTGTCTTCAATATTAATAATCGAATATTTTTCCGCCTAATTTTATGTCATTAAAAGGGACAAACACATTAGAGTTGAAATAGTTATGGTCCT